>VBSM01003039.1:6220083-6250931 GCA_008086735.1 Cheirogaleus medius | reverse complement strand
AAAGTTGTGTCCAGAATTTGTGTTTTTAATAGTTCTAGAGGTAATTTTAATAATCCTGCTGGTTTTAAGTATCAGAGATTTATATGACAAACTTGAAAGCTCTCCTAGAATGCAGAGTAAAAGAAGAGAGGGATATAATGAGAAAGTAGTTGATATAGAGGACAAAGTGGGGGTTCAGCCAAAGAGTTGCATGTATTTCTGAAGAAGAAACTGTAGTAATTGGAATAGAAGCAGTAATTAGATCATTGAACACAACTTTTCTGAAATGAAAACAAGCCCCAGCATACACATTGTGTAAGGGCTTACTGTGTTCCACACAAAATTGATGAAAGGAGAGTCTCATCTAGTTTTTTGTCTAGCAGTGAATTTTTGATGGCATTTGCTATACGCTGAATTTTTGTATCCCTGTAAAATCATATATTGAAACTGAATCCCCAAATGTGATGGTATTTGGAGGTGGGGCCTTTGGGAGGTGATTAGGTCATGAGAGTGGAGCCCTCATGAATGGGATTAGTGCACTTGTAAAAGAGACCCAGAGAGCTCCCTTGCCCCTTGTGCCATGTAACATGATAGCAAGAAGACGGCTGCCTGTGAACCAGGAAACAGGCCCTCACCATACACAAACAGACTAAGACAGCATGGCTATATCCTCCATTTAGAATAAGAATTCAACTTGGCAATTTAAGATGCTTAAGGGTAGGCAGCATTTGTATATTTATCAGCTTTTTCCCTTAGGGCTTTAGATGTGGTCCTACTCCAACGCCTCAGCCCAGAAGAGGGGAGAGGGATAGAAGGGCATTCTGACAGCAGGGCTCTTGCTTCAAAGTTTGAACACCATCTTCATCCTGGGTATCCACTAGTGATGGGCTGCTACCAGTGAAGTATCTGAAATCAACTGTGCTGATGGGCTGTTCTGGAGGTTGAAAACTACTCCCAGAACTAAAAAGAAGGGGAGGGACAGCATCAGCTTTAGATGCTGAGAGGAAACTCCTTTGGCAAACAGAATATAGAATAAAGAGAGTCATGTATATTCCTAGTGACACTTTTGGCTGATTTTTTTTTTTTCTCTTGGGCAGGTCAGGTTTCATGTAAAAGAAATCAAAGTTAAATGGAATAGGATGGGAGTGAGAAGGTATAGAAAAGACAGACATTAAAGAGTTATAATCTTGTGATGGAATATTTTTTATTAACATACAATAAACTGCAATATTTGAAG
The DNA here is from genome assembly GCA_008086735.1 of Cheirogaleus medius. Lineage (NCBI taxonomy): Eukaryota > Metazoa > Chordata > Mammalia > Primates > Cheirogaleidae > Cheirogaleus > Cheirogaleus medius. Next base: position 6,249,715 of record VBSM01003039.1, on the reverse strand, counting down.
TGTATAATTTGATTAGTTGTAACATCTCTGTACACCTGTGAAACCATTACCACAATCAAGATAATGAATGTCAGTCACACTCAAAAAATTTTGTTTCCTCATGTCTTTTTGTAATTCACTCGTTCTACTTCCTCCCCCAACCCTACCCATAGGAAATAACTGGTCTGCTTTTGTCATGATAGATATATTTGCATTTTCTAGTCTTATGTAAGTGGAATCATAAAGAGTTTACACATTTGTATCAGGTTCTTTTGCTCAGCGTATCATTTTAAGGTTCATCCATGTTATTTTGTGTATCAGTGGTTTATTCCTTTTTATTGCTGATGCTGTAAGGATACCATGATTTGTTTATCCATTCACCTAATGATGGACATTTGGCTATTTCCAGTTTGAGTTTATTATAGATAAAATTGCTGTGAACATTCATGTACAAGTCTTTGTATAGACTTATACTTTTTGTTTCTCTTGGGTAAATACTTAGAAGTGAAATGGCTATCATATTATATGATAGGTGTATGTTTACCTTTATGAAAAACTAGCAAAGTTTTCCAAAATGGTTTTACGATATTATATTCACATCAGCAGTGTATGAGAGTTCCAGTTCCTCTAATCCTCACCAGCATTTGGTGTGGTCAGTGTTTACAATTTTAGCCATCCTAATAGGTATGTAGTGGTACCTCATCGTGGTTTTAATTTGTATTTCGCTTGAGCATCTTTTCATATACTTACTTTTAATCTGTAAACCTTCTTTGGTGAGTTGTCTGTCCAAATCTTTTGCCCAAATTAATGCAATTTTTGTTTTATTATTGTCTTTTAAAAGTTATTTATATATTTGAAACAAAAGTTTTTTATAAAATATATGATTTGCATATATTTCCTCCCAGTCTATAGTTTCTTTTCATTTTTAAAATGTCTTTTGAAGAACAGGTGGTTTAAAATTCAATGAAGTCCAGTTTATCAATATGTTCTTTTATGAATTGTGCCGTTAGCATTTTTATCTAAAAAATCTTTGCCTAACCCAAGTCAGAAAGATTTTTCTCCAATGCTTTCCTCTAGATTTTTTGTAGTTTTAGTTTTAACATTTAGTCTTTGATTAGTTTGAGTCAATTTTCCTGTATAGTATGAGGAATGGATCCCAGTTAGTTTTTTTTTTTTAATATGGATATCCACTTGTTCCAGCATCATTTGTTGAAAATATATTCCTTTCTCCACTGAATTATCTTTGCACCTTTGACAAAAATCAAGGTTTAAGATTATTTTTGTGTGTGTATATGTACATATGTGTATGTTTATTTCTGGAATCTCTCTTTTTTTCCATTGGTATCTATCATTATGCCAATAGTATGCTGTCTTGATTACTATAGTTATAAAACAAGTTTTGAAACTAGGTAGTGTCAGTCCTCTAGTAATTGTTCTTTTTAAAGTTGTCAGGCTAGTCTAGGTCATTGGCATTTCCAGAGGAATTTTAGAATTACCATATAAATGTCTATTCACAAGCCTACTGATAGATACAATGATGGCAGTATTTTTGATCAACAGCATTTCACCTATTGAGTGTTGATACTTTAGGCCTAAGTGAAGAATAAAAAAGCAAAAAAGCAGGGATTTTGATTGAGATTGCATTGAATCTATAGATCCGTTTGGGACAATTGGTATCTTAATATTTAGGCATCTCACTTGTAAACATGTTGTATCATTCCATTTATGTAAGTCTCCTTTAATTTCTCTTGGCAATATTTTGTAGTTTTTATTGTATAGGCCTTGTGGATCTTAGATTTATCTGCATTTTGTATTTTTGATGCTATTTTAAATGTATCATTTTTGAATTTCAATTTCTATTTCTTGTATATATAAATATAATTTTTATATAATAATCTTATGTCCCATGACCTTGCTAAATTTGCTACTTCTAGTAGCTGTTTTGCCGATTCCATCAGATTTTCTACATAGACGATCATGTCATCTTGTAAATTAATACAGTTTTACTTCTTTTATTCCAATCTGGATGCCTTTTATTTTTTTCTTGTCATATTGCACTGACTAGAATATCCAATACAATGTTGAATAGAAGTGGTGAGAACAGGTATCCTTGTCGAGTTCCTGATTTCATGGGAAAAGAATTATTAGGTTTCATTATTAGGTTTGATATTAACTCTAGATTTTTTGTAGATTCTTTGTCAGGTTGGGGAAGTTTTCTTATATTTCTGAACCTTTTTTTTTTTTTTGAGATAGTCTTGCTCGGTCACCTGGGCTAGAGTGCCGTGGTATCATCACAGCTCATAGCAACCTCCAACTCCTGATCTCAAGTGATCCTCCTGCCTCAGCTTCCTGAGTAGCTGGGACTACAGGCACATGCCACCACACCTAGCTAATTTTTTCTATGTTTAGTAGAGATGGGGTCTCGCTCTTGCTCAGGCTGGTTTCAAACTCCTGACCTCAAGTGATCCTCCCACCTTGGCCTCCCAGAGTAGTAGGATTATAGGTGTGAGCCACCGCACCTGACTTCTATTTCTGATTTGTTGAGAGATTTTAATCAGGAATGGATTTTGTAATGTAAAATACTTTTTCTGTACCTATTTAGATAATCTGTGATTTTTCTTTTTGGACAGAGCTCATTTCTATGTCTTCAAGTTCATTAAATATTTCTTCTCCAATGTCAAACCCATGGTTAATTGCATCTAGTGTATTTTTCCTATCAGACATTATAATTTTCATCTCTAGAATTTTGATTTGGGTCTCTCTATTCTTTTATGTCTCTGCTTAACATTTTTAACACATAGAGTATAGTTACAATAGTATTTTTAATATACTTCTTTACTAGTTCTAACATCCTTGTCAGTTCTAGGTTGGTTTTACTTGGTTGAGTTTTCTCACTAGGGGTCACACTATTCTGCTTTTTTGCATACCTAATAATCTTTGGGTGCCAGACATTGTGTATTTTAACTTGTTGGGTGTTGGATATTTTTGTATTCATGTAATTATCTTAAACTTTGTTCTGGAATTCAAGTTAAATTACTTGGAAACAATTTGATCCTTTCATGTGTTTTAAGATTTGTCAGATAGGACTAGAGCACCATTTTAGTCAAAGACTAGTTGTCATTCTCCATTACTGAAGCAAGAGCCTTTGAGGACCCCACCCAAAGCTCCATGAACAGTAAGGCTTTAAAGTAAGGCTGGTGGGAACAGGCACCACACCTGGCCCTGTGTAAGTGCCCAGCACTATTTCCTCCAGTCCCTTTAGATGATTCTTTCCCCAGCCTTGGAGTTTCCTCACATGCTTGTGCTAATTAGTACTCTGCTGAATATTTGAAGAGGATGCACTGCAGATATCTATGATTCTTTTTCTGTGGAGGTATCTCTTCACTGTTACTCTGCCCTGACACTGTCAGTTCTATTAGCAAGTCTGGTACACCCCATTTGGTCTCCCTTCCCTGCAACATGTCCTGGAAACTCTCTCAAAGCAGTAATCTGTGGCAATCATAAGCTTGACTTCATTTGTTTTCACTCTCAAATATCAGTCTTGTGTTGCCTGATGTCCAGTGTCTTGAAAATTGTTTAAGGCATTTTCTCTACTTTTTATTTTTTCGGTTGTTTCAGGTAGAGGGTAAATCTAGTCCCTGCTAGTCTATCTTGGCTGGAAACAAAGGTTCTCAATAAAATTTAAAATGAAAAACTGCCTAATAGTAAAGTGATGGATATAGCATGAGAATCAATGCAACTTTGAAACACGTACATGGATTTCATTTGTAGCTATCCATTTGGTTACAGCTATTTGGAAAATCCTGGTGGAAACCACTACTGCAGCCATGTCTTAAGTAGCGATGCTGTCAGTTTTTGGCCCTGTTACTTTGGTTATCCATAGGGGCACATATGGTAATAATAGCAATAGGTACAGTAAACTGAAGTGCATATGGCATGAGTAGTGCAGAGGGTAACTAAAGAGCCTTCAATCCAGACTCTTTTCCACCTTGGTAGGGAACCAGTGTAATGTAGTACAGGCATTTGAAATGTAAACTTGTGACATCTCAGTTCCACTGGTCCTTCTCTGAGTTTGCAATTAAGGTACTTGCTATCTGATTCTCTTTAACCTCTTATATTAATATTTCTCACTTCACTTATAGTGTCTGATGATTCAAATCCTCGTATATGGAAGTGAACACAGTAAAAGCAGAGAGACAAAAAACCTCCTTACCCTGTTGCAGAGGTGAGTTCTGGCCCTGGCCATCAACCAGGTCATCAATGTGGATATATGCACAGCATAGCCTTTCCATGATTCAACCAGGTAGAGGTAATTCACCTCTGTCATTCTTCCTAGTGAGGTAGAATCCTACCTGTGCTATGGATTTGGCCAAATCCTGTACTTGGAATAATTAGTTGATTTCTTGTAGTCTTTCAGAACCCAGTATTACAGGGTCTGTTGCAATAATATTTAGTTTACCATCCAAGTACTAAAAAGGCCCGACCCTGCTTAGCTTCTGAGATCAGACGAGATCAGGTGCGTTCAGGGTGGTGTGGCCGTAGACAATATTTAGTATTTATAATATTCCTTTCGATGCTGAACATTGTAGCCAAACCCTGCAAGACAAGGTCATAGCTGACACAATGTAATAGATATGATATAGATTTATGCAAAATAAATGAGTACATTAAATTATTTTTCTTTCTGAATGTACAAAGTCTAGGTTCCTAAACATAAGGCAAATTTGGGGAGGATACAGTTGTCTTCAAAGTTAGTAATGACAGAGCCTCTTCAGATTCTTTTAAAAAAATGTTTAGAATTTAAGCCAAAGAGAGAGTTTTGTACAGACTTATCCTATTCTTTATCCTTAGCATATCAGTAATGTTTGTTCATCTCAGAATGATGTTGACCTTGAACTATGCTATTCTAAGAAAGCAGAGGACTGAAATTTGTTGAATGTATACTAAATTTCTAAAACTGAGTTAGGCCCTATTCATAAAGTATTTCATTTAATCCTTACAAATACCCAATAGGATAGTTCTCATTTGTCAGAAGGGAGACTGATGTTCTGTAAAGGAATTTGCCTAAATTCATTCAGTTTTGGAGGTTTGGACTCTAAAGACCATGGGCTTTTCCCTGACAGCCCCTAACAAAGAGCAACATTGTTACTGGGTGAGAGTTGGGACTGTGACTGCAATCATGAGAAGTGGCTCACAACTGGTCCCCTTCTCACCAGGATCACCAGGCTAGACAGGTGGGGGAGATCATGAGCACAGAGAATTCAGCCCAGTTTCTCTGCACCTGCCTAAGTCAGCCACAGCCAAGTAGGCCCCACAGAAGGCTGTCTCCTGTTTTATCATTTTCCAGAGGAGGAGATTCTCCATCCTCTCTCAGTAAAGCCCATGTAAGGAGCATATAGAGGACCAGCAACAGCCCAATATGGGGAACTTTGCTCCCTGCCTGCTAGTGTATATGCAAGTATATTTTTTAATAACCATAAAATGTTAATAACTATAATGTCAAACTTCTTCCATTTCCCTGGCATTGTATTATATATTTATATATACTATTTCTGATCTATAAGCCACACTGTTAGGTGGGTATTTTTATCTCACATGTTCAGGTGATGAAACTGAAGCTTAGAAAGTTTGAATATCTTATTCAAAATTACTCAGCTAGTGAGTGTGGTAAGATTTGAATCCAGGTTGATTAGAGTTCAAAAATGCCCTTCACTATGTTAGGGATTTGAGTATACATATGGGGATATCTGTTTAGCAGCTAAAGCCTCCAGAACCCATTTTACATATGGAGAAACTGATAACTGATTTACTCAAGTTAAGTTACCCAGGAAAAGACAGAGCTAAGATTTTAATCTAGATCTCTCTAACTCCAGAATGCGCTCTGTAGCAGTAGCTTACACTCTGAAGGCAAACTGTCTGGATTTAAAACTCAGGCTCCAACACTCAGCTCTCTGACCTAGATGAAGTTACTTTAACCTCCCTCAGCTTCTATTTATTTATCAGAAAATATTAGTACTTTCCTCAAAAAGTGTATTTTCTGAAAGTTAATGAGATCATATGTAATACAGCACTTAGATCAGAGCCTGGCAAGTCTTCAGTGAATATTGACATCATAATAACACAATAACGATAATAACAATAATAACAATAATTCTCTTTCTGAAGTGCTAGAGGTAATAGGTCAGACTATTTAAATAAGAGGCTTCTTTGTATCACTCTAATGTTATTATTTTATGTTAAGAGTAATGGGTACAGAGTATACATTACTGGAATCAGACCTGCCTGATCCTAACCTGACTCTTCCACTTACAAATTATATGACCTTGGGCAAGTCACTTAGCCTCCCTGAGCCTTGTTTCTCTGTCACTAACATACAGATAATAGTAAACCACATAGAGTTCCTTTGAGTTTTAAATAAAATCATGTCTATAATATGCATAGTACAGTGTCTGGCTTTGTATATGCTATGTACATATCTAAAGTACATTTTTTTTTTTTGAGACAGAGTCTCACTCTGTTACCTGGGTGAATGCTGTGGCATCAGCCTAGCTCACAGCAACCTCAAACTCCTGGGCTCAAGCAATCCACCTGCTTCAGCCTCCCAAGTAGCTGGGACCACAGGCATGTGCCACCACGCCTGGCTAATTTTTTTTTCTATTTTTAGTAGAGACAGGATGTTGCTTTTACTCAGGCTGGTCTTGAACTCCTGAGCTCAAGCTACCCTCTGGCCTCAGTTTCCCAGAGTGCTAGGATTATAGGCATGAGCCACTATGCCTGGCCCATTTTGTGTTTTGAAGGACATAATAATGACACTAAAAGAGCAAAACATGTAATTTCGGAGGAGAAATGCATGATGTTTCCTCAAAACTGGAGCAAAATTTGACTCAGCTTATATTTTAAAAGAGAAACTTCAAAATAGCTGGAGTGACTATTGCCTCAGCAGCCTGCATTACTTTTTGTTGTAGTCTTTACTGTTCCTCCTTGGTGATTTGAAAAGAGTCGTAGAAGGAGAAATTAGAAGATATCATGAAGAATTCACACCCTAGGTGGTACAAGTTTCTTTAGGTGCCTGGGGACTAATTCTTCCCTCTGTAAATGACAGTGAGACCTAGACTTACTGAGGAAGTCCAGGTAAGGAGAAAGAAGCATCCTTTGAAGGACTCCCTTGTAGCAGAAGTTGAGTCAATAAAGGTTTCTCTTTCCCTGAATAAGCCCCTATCTCATTCCCTAGGAACTGCTGAGCAAAGCCATGGAAGTAGTTGCCAAAGCCAGATGTCAAAACCTAGTACAAGAATTGTTCTCTTTGCTTCAGCATCTCCCTGAAATAATCAATCCCAGATGTCCTGGAACTTGGCTAGTTTTCTGATATGCTCATGCTTTTTACCTCACCTCCTCCAGAAACTCAGTGACAATACTCCCTGGACTTTCATTGCCAGGAGCCCAAATTCTTGGCTTTTGAAGTCTCTGCAAAAAACTTAAAGCAGAACTTGTCCCTGGAAATGGGAGTTAATTCCAAGGTTAAATGATAGTTGCAAGGACCACAAATATGATTTTAGTGTATAGAAAAGGTGTAGAAAAATCTCAGATTTGGAAGTAAACTTTGAGGTTGTTTACTCTAGCTTTTACCTAAATCACAAATGTACTTCAGTTTTAATCATTTATATATCCATCTCTTTCTAAGTACCAGAAATACTAATATGTTTAAGATATAGTTATTTATGGGAAAACAGACACACATAACCAGATTACAAATTAGTCCATAGTAAGTCTTTAATAGAAATGTAAACAAAAAAGACAAGTAATAAATTGTAAGGCTAGAAATGTGGGTGGAAACCGTGTACAGCTTTGGGACTGGGTGCAGAGTCTTCAAAGAAAAGTTGAATATCAGCAAGCAGAAAAGAATCCAGAGGAGAGTATTCCAAGCAGCATGAACAAAAGCATAGTGGCATGGAGATGTTTGATATTTCTGAGGAAAAGCAAGTGGCCATGAGTAGGAATATGCTGGAGATGAGTTTGGAGAGATAGATTGGGGCTAGATTATAGAATTCTTATGTGCTGTGCTAAGGAGTTTAGGATTTATTTAGTAGATAGAGGTGCCTATCAAAGAGTTTTGAGTAGGATGTGACATGAGACATGATCAGTTATTGGCTTTAGAACATTAACTCTGACAGCAATGAGAAAGATAGTTGGCAAGCAGGGAGAAGTAAGGAGACCAATTAGGAGGCAGATCCAATAGTCCAAGGGAGAGATGTTGAGACCCTTAATTATCTAAAGCCATAGTAGAAGGAATGCAGAGAGGATGGGTTGAGAAGCAATTTGGAGTCTGTGTTGTCAGACCTTGGGACCAATCAGATTTGAGGTGTAATTGAGGCAGGAATCAAAGGTGGCTTTGAAGTTTCTAGCTTGGGCAACTTGGTGAATGACAATACTGTAAATATTAAATGTAATAGTTTTGGCAAGAGGAATCATCTTAGAGGTGGTCTAAGGGGTCTGAGGAAGATGAGTTCCATTTTGGATGTGTTATGTTTGAGGTATCCACAATACATCTGCTTGGCAATGTCTAGGAAGATGTTGGCTGTGTGGATCAGGAGCTCAAGGAGATAGATTCTGAAGCCAGTGGATGGATAAGATAACCCATGGAATACATATATGTGAAATAAGAAGTCTTAGGAAAGAACTGTGGAGAACACTTGTTATTTTGGGGAGAATATAATGTGATGATTTGGTAGCAGAATAGCTGGGGCTCATATTTGAGCTTTCTTACTTACAGTGAGACTTCCTAAGGCTTACAGCATATTTCTTTATCTTTAAAAATGCAAATATAAGAGCACTCTATTTTAAATGCTTTATTTAATGTGTGGCACATAGTAAGCTTCTGTAAAATGTTAATTATAATAACTATTACTGTATTATTTAGGGGTTATGCAGAAAGAAGAACTGGAAAGGAGACTCAGAAAGAGTCCTTGGGGGGCCGGGCGTGGTGGCTCACGCCTGTAATCCTAGCACTCTGGGAGGCCGAGGTGGGCGGATCATTTGAGCTCAGGAGTTCGAAACCAGCCTGAGCAAGAGCGAGACCCTATCTCTACTAAAAATAGAAAGAAATTAATTGGCCAACTAAAATATAGAAAAAATTAGCCAGGCATGGTGGCGCGTGCCTGTAGTCCCAGCTACTCGGGAGGCTGAGGCAGAAGGATCGCTTGAGCCCAGGAGTTTGAGGTTGCTGTGAGCTAGGCTGACGCCATGGCACTCTAGCCCTGGCAACAGAGTGAAACTCTGTCTCAAAAAAAAAAAGAAAGAGTCCTTGGAGAATTAGGAGAGAATAGAAAGGAAATCAAAGGAAGAGAAAGTTTTGAGGAAGGAGTGGCCAATATCATTGTCACAAAAGGCATGATAGGACAGTTCAAAAAAAAGAAAATGCAAATGTCCAGTAAACACAAAAAATTTTCAATCTCACACAGAGTTAACAAATTCAAAACATTACCACAACATGATAGATTAAAAATGGTAATAAAATCTAGTCCTGTCAAAGCTATGGGGAAATCAGCTCTCTTAGTACTCTATGGGACTGTTTGTTGATACTAATGGTGGATATTTTGGGAAAAGTTAATAGAATATTTAAATACATGTATCCTTTGGCTCTGAAATACCACTTCTAGGAATCTGTTTTTTAACATCCTTATACAAATGCACAAAGTATGTATTATATATACATTTATCTGTCTTCCTTGTAGATTTGTTTATAATAGCAAAACAGTGGAAAAACTCAAATGTCTACCAGTAGAAACACTGGTATATGGCCATATAATATGGTCATTCAAAAGCGTGATATTGGGCTTTGAAGCAATCATGGAAAAATATCCCAGATATATTGTTAGGAGTACAAACATGAAAAACAAATATTAATGAGTAATATATATATTAATAGTATAACCCACAAATATATGTAAATATGAAGGTAATAGTAATTATCTCTGGGACAGGATTATTAGGGGACTTTCAACTTCTATATATTTCTGTGTTATTTTCCTTTTATTTTTATAAATATTTGTGATAAAAAAGATGAATTTTTAAAGAGTATGGTATATGGCATATGTGTCAAATATTAAGAGACAGTGCAATGTAGTGATGAGAGAATGGATTAGAGCCAGATGGCCTGGATTATAATCTCAGCTATGTTATTAGCTGCATGACCTTGGACAAATCACTTCTCAGTTTCTTTATCCATAAAATGGGGATAATAATGTATCTACTTCATAGGGTTGTTGTGAGTAAATGAATTAATGTAAGTAAAACTGCCCAGAAAGATGCCTGGTACTTAGAATGTGCTAATTAGACATGATGATGGTGATGATTGCAGATGGGAAGAGAATGATGACTAATAAGCCGTTATGTTGGCCAATAGAAAATCATCAATGACATCACTGATATTAGTGTGAGCTGTATGGGTAGAGAAGACCATTGAGATTACTGTTTGTCCAGTAGCTGATTAAATATCTCCCATAATTGGGAACTGACTCATTACCTCTCAAAATGGCCCCTTCCATTACTAGACAGTTTTAATTGTCAGAATGTAGTAGTTAAAGTCATAGAGTAAATGTAAAGTCAGATCTGTGTTTGAATCCAGCCTCCATCACTTTCTATGTGCCTGCCATTAGGCAAGTTATGCTAAGCCTCAGTTTTCTCTAGTACCTACAATATGGAAACATAATGAAGAGTAAATGAGATTATTCACATAAAGCTCTTAGCACAGTATCAGGTACACAGTAAGAGCTCATTAAATATTAGCTATTTTTACAATGCTAGCTAGCCATCCAAACTTATTGGAAATATGAAAGCAGGGAGTATCAACTTCATCTCTGTCCCTGTCAGATGTCTCTGGGACAGCTGTGTACTGAAAAGTTATTTTGATATAACTTTTGATGAGTCTAAAGATATAGAAGCCAACAAAAGGAGTAGGGAAAACCATCCTTTTCTCTTGATAAGAAGAGGGAAGGGTCCTCCATGACCATTCAACTTTAGTGATCTACTCTCCTCTTGGTCATGTGAACAAAATGGAACAGCCTCTTCTGGGCTGAAGGGCTGAGGAGGGAAAGCCAAAGGAAAGTAGGATAGAAATGGGGCTTTGAGCTGATTACCTCCAAAGAGAACTGCAGCAAGGAAAAAGAAAATAGGTGATATGTTCAGTAAGTTTTGTGTTAGCCAAACTAGTCTTGGGCAAGACTTTAGTGATGAAATTTATGCTTCATAAGATGGATTGTTTCCAGGTTGCCACATTCATATTCTTTCCCTATCATTTATTAGTAAATATTTCAACACTGCCTGTATGAAATTAAAGGAGAAAATATTTGGCCAAACCTTGGTAGGAATGAGTGAGGAGCACAATCCAACATCAGGTGCCAAGGGGGCAGCACCTTTTGCAAATCAGGACTAGGAACAGCTGGAATAGATAGAGAATTGAAAACTCAGAAGCCTTTAGTTCCCTGCTTTTGGGTCTCCCTTTTGGTAAACAGGGCTGCTAAGACACAAAGAGCCAGCTCAGGATACCTTGTCTTTAGCAGAATAGTGAGGAGCTCTGCAATCATCACTCTAACATGCCAACAAAAATGGACTGATTGGAGGGTATAGATTGGAATAGAGCAAGGACAGAAAATATACTTAATCTCATGGGCTTATTCTGTTACTGGCTTCCTGGAGTGATGCTTGAGGTTCCAGAGCAAATGGCTGGGTTTTGTGGAGCTTGATTTGTTAGTGTTGTCTGCCTTGGCTATGGGTGGGGGAATAGCTGAACTTCTATCACATATTTGCTATTCAGGTATAGAGAAAAGGCCACTGTACTCTGAGTCAAGGTGAAACCTAATAGCTATGTGACCTTAAGTCACTTAAACATTCTGAGCCTCTTTCCTCTTTATTCATTCTTTCTGCAAACATCTGGTGAGGACCTATTAAGTGCCAGGTGCAGTTAGAGCTGCAGGTGGTAATAGGGATAAAACATGGTCATTAATCTTAAGGGAACAGCAAACTAGTACAAGAGACAAATGTGAAGAAATAATGAAAATAATGAAGTATAAATTCTGAAATAGAGGCCTCAGTGCCATGATAGCAGACAGGACAATCTATGAGAACTGGAGAAGATTTCATGCAGAGGGTGACATTTGAGCCATTTCTTAAAGGGCAAGTAACAATTCATCCCAATGGAAAAGAGAAGCCATTCTCGGAAGAAGGAACTCTATATGCAAAGGCACAGAGGCATGACAGAGGGCAGTGTATCACAGGAATGGTAAGTATCTTATAGTTGTTGTTCAGGGCAGCATTCTTAAGGGGGACTGCAAGGATGGTGATTCCAAAGGATGTGCACTGGTTATGTTGGGGAGGGAGAAAGGTTCTGTGGCAGAAAGGCAGAAATCAGTTTAGGGAAAAAAACAACTGGGTTAAGTAAAGTGACACAGGTTACTTTCCTGATAGACTTCTTAGGACTTTTAACATAAAAAATTTATCTATTGGTATGTTGAGAACAAATCAATTTTTTAAAAAAACACTGTATTTTTATTTACCTGAAGTCTTTTTGAAATGGACAGTGATTTAAATTTTGTTTTAAATAAAACCTTGCACCAAAGTAGCGAAACCAAAGTAGAGAAACTAAGGTTTGGTTTTGTTTAAAGCAAAGGGTGTAATGCATGCTTGAACTGAGGGTATACAAGAATGCTTTTGTAGTTTGGTAAAGAATTTGGGCCTCACTTCAGGACATAAAGTCTTTATGAACAATGACTGTCTCAGCAATGAACTATTTTATCTGATCATAGAAACATGACTTCAACACTTCCCTATGAACTAATTTTTCTTTATGATTCATGATGGTTAAGAGCTATAGTTATGGAGAGCACACGAGCCTGAGTTCCAACCCCAGAACTACAATTTCTAGCTGTGTGTGATCCTGGTTTCCTTGTCTGTAAGATGGGGGTGAGTATATAGTACCTACTGTGTTTCCCCGAAAATAAGACCTACCCATAAAATAAGCCCTAACAGGATTTCTAAGCATTTGCGCAATATAAGCCCTACCCCAAAAATAAGACCTAGTGATGGGCGTGGCTACGCAGTGTATCTGTACAACCCATGCATTTCGTCGTGGAGCGGTAAAGACTAGCAGCCCTTCTCATCTGCCCTATCATGACAGCTACTATCCCAGAGGTGACCGGAAAGGCAGCCCCACCAAGTTCGGCTCCCCCTGTCAGGTCCCAGCCATCCTGTGTGTGCTGCAAGCTGAGGCTTTGAAGGCAAAGTCTCCTCAGTGAAGCGAGGAGTGGGACGCTCTGCTTTAGGTATCGTGTGTCCCCAGGGGGAAGAAAGAAAGCTGTGGCTGCCGTTTTACTATGATGATGTTCCAGAAGACGATGACTTAACTATATTTGAATAAATGTAGATTGTTGTACCTTACTTAAAAAAATAACACATCCCCTGAAAATAAGCCCTAGGGTGTCTTCTTGAGGAAAACTAAATATAAGACACTGTCTTATTTTCGGGGAAACACGGTATCTCCTAGTGTGGCTATGAGAATAGATGAAATAACATATGCAAAGTGCCTAGCAAGCACCTGGCCCCATAGTAATCATGTGCTAAATAACAGCTATTTTTATTTTTACTGAAACCTGGGCTTTGACTTTGTTACCTTCTGGTTACACCATTGGTGCATGAAGTGAATGGACATGGGGGCTGGTTACCTTGAAAAGCTACCACCAAGCTGATGTGAAAACATTTTGCTGGTTAACATCTCAAAAGTGATCTAGACTCATCAGGTTCTGAAAATAGAGATAATATCATAGCAAGGTCTGACACAATCACTTAAATCTAAAGAAGATAATATATATACTATGGAAATGAGTTGTCCTTTCAGTGAATTGTTCAGGCAAAGGGAATCCTGCCACCTTGTGGTGGGAGAGGAAGAGGCCCGAGGCTAATTCCTAGTTAATATCTATCCTTAGCAGAGTTTCTCCTCTGGTTTTATGAGATCCCTGGACAATTGACTTAATCTATGCCTATTTCCTCTGCTAATTTGGAATCACATTATCTCTTGGTTTACTGAGAAGGAAGTTGAAGGGCCAGATGGCTCTTGGTATTTATACAGTCCGGTAGTAGAGAATGAACCAGTCTCAACTGTGATGTGCATAAAAACTCCAAGTTGCTCATAAAATTTTGTATCTCATATTTCTAGGAGGGAAATTCTTTTTTCAGGTAAATAAGAGCTATGAAAACCACACTTTTTGCAAGCTTGGCGTATACATAGTAGATGACTGAAGTACACTTGATAGAAACTGTTTTTGGAGCAGTCTTTTAGATCATATTACTTGGAACTCCCGCTCAACTCCCTTAGTATTAGGAAATCAGAATCTGGAAATCTTAATGGCTAGAAATAGGGAAGCTAGAGCCTCTTTTTAAGATTTACAAGACCCCGGAGCTCAATCTCTGTGCTCATGAGAAGAAATCACCTGAAAATCATGAACTATACAAAAGGTCCTAAATTAGATAGGTTTTTCGGCTGAGATTAAAAGCAATCAGGGTAGCTCAGATATCCTTGGTTTGCCATCTGAATCAAGGGAAGAGATCCCTGCTTTTTAGCAAGAAAAGGCAAGACTCCAGTCCCATTTTGTACACCTATTAGAAGAGTCAGCATTTTGCAGGTTATGGTGATGTGGTGAAATGATAGTGACATAGTTGCTTCAGGCTGAGTGCAGCCTTCTAGCTCAGATAAGGCAGTGATTTACTGCTAGGAAAGGCAGGGCCAGTTATAGAGCAAGAGAAGGCACAGAACCCTCTCCCCTCTCCTCCCAATGCACAAAAGGTTTTCTCCTTTCCTCTAGGTCTTCTATTATCAGTAAATAGAAAACATCTATACAAGATAGCCAACAATAAAAGGCAACCTTGTTGATAATAAAAATTCTGGAACACAAAATATGTTTACCAACACTGATAGCAATGGCAGATCAAATGCAGAAGAACAACTTTTCACTAAAGACTCTGGAAAAAAAAGATCCTCTTAGCAGCAGCATTACAGGTAAAATACCCAAGAACCATTAGAAACCAGGATCCTTCTCTATTAACTTGGGGGAAAGAAATCTTTAGACACATGCTTTAAGTTATAGTTTCCTATGTCACTGGGACTCCATTACCTTCTATTTCCCTTTTTCTAACTCAAATTCTATTCCTTTCAGTTCTTTTTTTTTTTTTTAATTTACAATACCTAAGCAGTTTCATTGGTGAACATTTTAATGTACTATAATTGACCCTTGAACAATGCAAGGGTTAGGGGCACCAACGCCTCATGCATTCAAAATCCACATATTACTGTGGACTCCCCACAACTTTTACTAATAGCCTGCTGTTGACCAGAAGCCTTACTGATAACATAAACAGTTAACACATGATTTATGTTTTACGCATTACATACTGACTGTATTCTTACAATGAAGTTAGAGAAAATGTTATTAAGAAAATCATAATGTAAATACATTTACAGTACTGTACCACATTTATTGATACTATAAGTTTACATTGTCTGTTTACACGATGAATCTTCTGCAATGACGGCAAGTGCAGCTGCAGATGTCAATCTAGCTAGGGTATATATCAAGCAATTCATCTTTTTCTTATAACATCATGACTTTTCTCTGCTTCTTGAGAGCACTTTCAGCATCATTAGTGGCACTTCGTATGGGTCCCATGATGTTATTTTAGGTTTACAGTATTGCACTAAACACAATGAAAAATACACAAGAACTGTGAGAAATCACTTTTTATTGTGATATGCAATTTACTGGACAGATAAACTGCTCATCGTGCAGAGATGATAAGCATCACATGGCATTTTAAGTGGATACTCACGACACTTGAACTTCAACACGAGCTCACTGCAATAGCAACAGGAAGTGGCAATGAAATTATTACAGTACGTACAGTATGTACTGCAGGGAATTTTATGTAGTCATGACTTAATTCTGCATATTTACATTGGATTACATTTTTCTTGACTGTGAATGGCACCATGTGCGGTCTGTTTTATGTGTGTAAGTTTAGATAAATTTTAACTTTTCATGATTTGTGTGATTTTCATGACTAATACTTACATATATTTTATGCATTCCTGACATACCTAACTTAAAAAAATGTTTTTCAATATTTCTAGACTACAAGGTTCATCTGAGTTTTTCCAAATTGTTGCAAAACTCCCCAGATTTTCCGATATAATTATTGAAAAAAATCCACGTATAAGTGTACCCATGCAATTCAAACCAGTATTGTTCAAGGGTCAACTGTATTTGGAAGTGTTTAGTCACAACCTGTTTGAGCTCACTGAAACTGCCATGTGGGGAATGTTTGATCCTTCTGAAACATTTGCCCTGATCTGATCTACTGAAGTAAGTATTCATGTTATTTTATAAATGAAGAAACTAGGGACAAGAGAGATTAAGTAATTTGTTCAAGGTTAGCCTGGTAATTATAAAACTGACTTCCTGAATCACTGATGATTACTCTTTCCATTCCACTATGCTACCTCCACTAAACCAAATTAAAAAGGAATACTCACTGAGATTGTTCATGAAGAAAATCCTTAGCCCTTGAACAAGTGTATATCTAGGAAAAGAAATTGGCAATCTTGAATTATATTCCTTATTTTCTTTTTCATGTATTCAGAGACAAAGGAGAAATCTCACTCATATTTACACTACAGAAAACTTTTATTAATATTTTTCCCTCTTCATTTTTTCTCAGTCATTTGAGCTGATTTAATGCTGCTTCAAGATCCACAAGTGTCTCACTACCAACATCTATATCACTTAGTGCTTACAGAGCCACATTTTGGTTTTATTCATGAAATTATTTTATTTTGATCATTTGTTCAGTTCATAAAATCTAATGACCAGTACCTAAGTGTATAGTGAGTAGTGTTCTGCTGTGGCAGAAACACATATATACCAATTAATCTAAAGGTTTATCCATTGACTGACAGGCTTTCTCCTGGCAGCTGCCAACTAACTCTCAGATGCATTAGGTTTGACACTCAGGATCGAGGTCCCAAGTTGCCACCCTGGCTGAAAGCAGCTATATTCCATTGTCTGTCTCTGCAGTGCTTTTTAACTGGCCATTTGGCTTGGCATTGTTAACATTAGCCTGTCTGGAGACGGGGCTGCTGTTCTTACCCAGAATCTTCTGAATTGACTAAAGTAGCCTTAGAAGAGTTGTTTCCATTTTCACATACCTAGCTGAAAACGGATTTTCAACAATGTGGTAAAAACAGAGCACCAGAAAGAAGTGGATATTTAGACTCCATATTGGGTGGCACCAAGGTTTTAAAAATGTTACTATTTTATGCTCTTAAGATCTCTATAAACTGATAAACCTATATGGATAAAACAGTAACATAACACTGTAAAATAAAATTTTATGGTATACCTGTTCTTGCACTTGAAATTTGTTTTTAACATTTCCAGTTTTTCTTTGTGAGTATAAAGTTGCTATTTTCTGAGATTTTGATGTTAACATGGTTTTATGAAATGGTGGTGATAATGAACATATAGTTTTAATATCCTTACCCTGACAAAATAAGTTAGCACCTATGTTGGTCCTAAAAGTTTTTTTTTCTTTCCAAAGACTTTATCTTTTTAGATCAGTTTTAGGTTCATAGCAAAATTGAGAGAAAGCCAGAGATTTCCCATCTTCCCCCTATCCCAACACATGCCTACCCTCTCCCATTATCAACATCACCCCCGGCCCCACCGTGGGACATTTGTTACAATGTAAACCTCCACTGACACATCATTAGCACCCAAATCCATAGTTTACATTAGGGTTCACTCTGAATGGTGTACATTCTACCGGTTTGGAAAAATGTATAACGTGTATCCACCATTATAGTATCATACAGAGTAGTTTCACTGCCCTAAAAATCCTCTGTGCTCTGCCCAAAAGTTTTAAAATATAACTGTTTTGGTGAAATCCCAAAGTCTTAAGAAACCACATTAGAAATGTTCAGTACAGTACTACCTAATATAGTTACACTCTAACTGGAACACTATAGAAGCTACTTTCTAAATTCAATCAGTGGGAATCAGTAATCAGCAAATCCCTGATATTTCTGATAGAGCTGAGTAAATATACACAGCTTTTACAATTCTTTGGAATTAGCTAACAGGCACTGACATTTTTGAGGTGGGTGAGCATTAGCTATTTTCCTACAATCTCTGTATCAAGTTAGGAAAAAAAAAATCAAGCCCAGATGAAACTGTTTCACATACAGATTTCAATAAACATTTTTTAGCAAGTATCCAAAAAAAGTTTATGTAACCTGTTCTGTAAGCTCAGTGAAGCCCTTTACTTATGATTTGGTAAGTTCACCTACCACTTTGCATGAAAGGTCCACTTCAGGCAGGCTTTGACAATATTCCAGAGATAGGATTGTCCTAACCCAATCAGCAACAGCAACCAGAAATTCTGGGATGAAATGGTAGGAGGCAAAATCATTTAGGGATGAAGCCTCAGGCACCATGCCTAAAGGCACAGGCCTCGGGCCTTACTAGATTTTTACTTCCTTTTCATCCAAGGATGAGGAATTACTCTAAAACAATTTAGTCAGTTCACATATCCCGAATACCACTAGTTTTACCAATGAGAGCCACTACTAGGATCTATTATATTGATCAACAAGCTACTAATTTCAAAAAGACAACCTACTTCACAAATTTACTTTGCTGATTTATCAAAACCTCTGGCAGTGACTGAGATGGGACTTCACAAATTTACTGTGCTGACACTAGGCACTGTTTTGGCACTGTACACACCAGTAAAAACAAAAACAAAAACAAAAAACAAAAATATCCCATTTCAAATTTAAAGGAAAACTGTAGTCCCTGAAACTACAATTTTCATAACAATGTTTTAGATTTGTTCTTGGTATTTATCTAAACAAAAAGCATTTTGACATTTATTACAGTAGTTTCATCCATTTCCTTCTTGAACACATATACAAAATTCCAACTTTTGTAGTAGCTGGGCATCCTGAGATTGCTTAAGAGACTGACCAGTTATCAGGTACTGACCTTGGCTATTTCCCAAAACTGTACATGTGCCTGGGAAGCAGTGCCTACCGTTGTTCTGGGACTTTGTTGCAACACTCTCCAAACCATTTTCCTCTAAATATTATGTGACCTATTTTAAGGTATGGTATTACTAATATATATAATATATCCTTAAATTTCAGTAAATATCAATGCATGGTTCTCAACAATCAATAATTTGGGGTACTTTTATTTGGGGGAGGAAGTGGTCACAATGACTGGCATTAGTGAGTAAGGGCCACGAGGGCTAAAAGAATCCTGCAATGGGATGACAGTCTTTTACCATAAAGAGCTGTCCCACCCAAAAAGCCAACAGTGCCTGTCCATGTAGAGACACTGAGCTGCTGTCACCTGGTACAGTAACAAAGACAGAAACTTCATTTTAGTCATACAATTTTTTTCTACTAGAGAACAAGCCAGATAATTTCAGTTATTAAATATTTTATTAAATACAAAAAATATTTATAAGCTACAAAAATTGTTTCAGTGAAAACTACTCAGGAAACTGAAAAATCACATAATAACCAGATTTCTACACCTTCGTTTGGTCAAGAAACTTATAGGCAAAAGGAAGGTATCTAGTAAGTACTTATTGCAGTATTTACTGTTCAGTTTGGGGAACAAGAAGAAAATCTGTAACTCTGAAGACTTATATCTTGTTCATAGATTTCTTCAAAAGGTATACTTTATAAATAAATCATATAAAGAATTGTTCAGACTTGTTTAGTGATGTCTCAACTTCAGAATACAGGGACCTTGTCTCAACTTCAGGGTACAGGGACCTTGCTCCCATCTTCTCCATAGAAAATCTAATAAATTATAAAAAGTACTATACTCAGAATGAGAACTTAACCTATCATGAATGTATCCATAAAATAACACAGTGAATTATCATACTCAAGACTCAGATTCAGGAAGTTCTTCATCAGGGCAGCAGTAATATTCCACAAAACATATTTGTCCATCTTCATTTCTAATCATATACTGCAGTGAAAGGAATCCTCGGTTATCTGTCCGAATAGATACCTTACAAGATAGAACTAATGCCTTTGTAGATGGTTTCAGTAGAGAAATCTTGTATCTATAGAAAAGTAAATAAAAAACTGTTATTTTGACACACTCAACACTGTGTTCATAATTCGAAGTAAAGGGACAAAAAATAGCCAAGGACTACAAAGCAGCAAATATAAGAATAATATCAAGTACTTATCCAATTTAATAATATGTCTTCTTGATTTTTTTTAATTCATCCACTATTACAACTCCGAATCCCCAAATAAGTCTGGCACCCCACTATTCCCTTTTTAAAAATGTTATGCATTTTTATTAACAGATTAAAAGGTTTTTTTTTTATTTAATAGAAATTTGATATTTAACCTTACCTTTATCACCAGTGGCAACCTCTATATTAAGAACTGACCTGTTGACCTGGGTCTGATTACAATGAAACGCCTCCATCAAATCAGAATCTTTGGGATAGTCAAGATGAGAACTTCCTGCATTTCCAAAAGTAGATAACCTACAGAAAATGGGCAACTCATTTATTCATTGGTCCAACAATAAGCCACATTAGGAAACAAATAAAGCAAACACTTCCTTAAGAAGCTTATATTGGTAGATAAAACAGACATGTAAACAAATGATTACAATATACCCTAACAAGTACCATAATAAAGGTTCCCACAGGATGCTGGGGGAGTACAGGGCAACTAGCAACTAATCAACACCTTTGAAGAAAACCAGTCACAAAAGGAATGGCGGGGTTGCTTCAATTTCATTACCTTAATCCTACCCTGATAATGACTTTTCCTCATCCTAAGTCAGAAACATGTAACTGAGGACAGTGAATTGATGAGTGATGGAAGATTTGATCTAAGTTAACTGCAAGCCTTGGGTCCTCTTCCCAATCTTTACTGCCACACAATGCAATCATGGCTTTTCTGTATCTTAGACTACTCTTAAGGCTGGTTTATTATGGTTTTCCTCACTTGGCTGTATCAGCAGTTGTGTGTAGACAATATATAAATGTTAATGTGTTGATTTAATCCGCAAGAACTTGAACATTTGCTATGAGGTTAGCATGTTGATAAGTATTAAATGAGCATGGTGATAAGACCTAGGTGTTTTCCCTAAGCTCTGTCTCTACTCTTCATCTTCCAGGTGTTGGTTTTCCCAGAGTCGTTCTTTTCTTTATTCTTCTATTAATAATATAACTTCTTTCTCTGAGCCATGCATCCAGGCCCAGCCATGATGATCCTAACTCTAAATTCCCAGTCTAGATTGATCTGAGTGCTGTATCTATATATCCCTATAGGTGCTTCCTAGTGTCACAGGTACCTCAAATTTAACATATCCATAAAAAAATTTCAACTCCTACCTCCCTACTACCAAATCATTTGCCATCCTGGAGATGAAAGATACCATGATCTATCTAGTTATCCATGCTGAGAGATCACTTAGGAGATCCTCTGAAATACTGTTTAAGTGCCTATAATTTTAATTCACACGACTGCGTAAGTAGGGTTTCCTTGATTTCCATTTTTATTTTTTTAAAGACAGGGTCTCATTCTGTCATGCAGGCTGGAATGCAATGGTGCTATAGCTCACTGCAGCCTCAAACTCCTGGGCTCAGGCGATCCTCCTGCCTCAGACTTTGAAGTAGTTAGGGCTAGAGGCGCATGTCATCACACCAGCTAATTTTTTAATCTTTTGTAGAGATATGGGGTCTCACTGTATTGCCCAGACTTTTCTCAAACTCCTGGCCTCAAGTGTTCCTCCTGCCTTGGCCTCCCACAGTGTTGGGAATTAAAAGCTTCAGCTGCCACCCCTGGCCAGATTTCCACTTTGATTAACATTTTAATAAACCTTGAGGGAAATTTTTAACTGCCTAATGCCATGACAAGAGCCTGAAAGTCTTCTAAAGTAGATACAAAAAGAATAATATATTTTATTCCACATTAATTTAGCTCCTTTCTTCTTTGATATTCTGAAATATTTCAAAAAAGAATATTTAGATCCCCTTTCTCATCTGTCAGAATCTCTAAATTGATTCTAATCCTGAAAAGAGACTAGCCATTTTATAATTTGTTGGGTCAAAATATCAGGAGCAGCTTTATAGTTTTTGACACTGTATTCCTGCTGAAAGTTGTCTTTCCTTAGGAAACTGACCTTGACCAATCCTCCCTAAGTACTCATGTACTCATGTCCTAAGTACTCAGGTCCTAAGTATCTTTGTGTATAATTATGGTACTTAATGGCTAGCAATTTTGTTCCCTCTCTGCTGTTTCACATATTTTCTCTTTGCCTAGATTTTAAGCTATTCTTCCCATGGTGCTTAATAAATTGGATATGCACACAGTAGGTAATCAATAGATACTTAGAAAACATCTACTTCTTTCTGCATCCATAACTAATTTGAAAGAAAGTAAACGATACTGTATAATACAAACACCTTTTTGAAACGTTTAAGCCCAATTTTCCTCATAATATAACCTGGTCTACAACAGTAAGTAATACAACAATGAAAAGACCATTAGTTTATGAATTAGGTGACTTAGCTTCTCATCTAGAAAACAACACTACCTAACTATGAAACCCGAAATAGTGAGTTAATCTTCCTAGGGCTTAAGTTTCACGATTTGTAAAATTATGAGGTAAGAGTACAAGCTCTTTAAGGTTCTGAAAATTCTAGGAACTTGGATAATAAAAATTCTGTATCCTTAGCAAATGTACAAGTGGGGATATGGAGTATAGACCACATTAACTATAACTGCAGTGCTCTAAAGTACCTGAAATAAGGCTTGTTGGGAGACATGGTAATCTGTAGGACCTCACTTGTCATATCCAATTCGGAAAATGCTTCACGGAGCCCCTCTGACTGCAGAATAATTTTATTAATAACATTGGTGCTGCAGAAATCAAAGTCCAGCGTCTCCTCAGGCTCCTGAGTATTGATTTTGCAGACTGTCACCACTCCTCCTTCCTCCAGGAACAGCATCAAAGGGTAACCATAACCTTGGTAACACATCCGAAGTGCAGTTAAAGTCCCTGTAGCAATGGAAGAAATCATGC
Organism: Cheirogaleus medius; assembly: GCA_008086735.1. Classification (NCBI taxonomy): domain Eukaryota; kingdom Metazoa; phylum Chordata; class Mammalia; order Primates; family Cheirogaleidae; genus Cheirogaleus; species Cheirogaleus medius. The sequence continues at coordinate 6,226,562 of VBSM01003039.1, read as the reverse complement.
TTTGGGCTTAGCTTCTGAGTTCAGCTTCTCCAAACGATACATAAAATTTTTCAATAATTCCTTCTGCCCAATTTCTATCATATATGTATCTCCTCATAAGAAGGGATTACACCTTCCCTGATGACAGTTGTGTGTAGACAATTCGAAAAATAACTGTAAGAAAACTGGGAACCAGAACAAAATATAATGTAACCTTCTACAATCATTCTCAGCTTGTCAAAAACACCTCAGAAATAGCTTATTGATTTTATACATACGCAGTTTCAGGATGAAGAATCTACACGGACTAACACAGCAAGTAACATAATTGTTGTAGAATAGGCTATGCTATTCCTTGAAGATTCAATTTGTGCAACAGTGGATTGCTTTGATATTGTCTATAATGTCAGTGTATTCACTATGATAAGGATCCTTCCAACCTTTTCTACTGGGAGATATTCTTTATATTTTCTTGAATTTTAAGATCAAATTGAGAAAGAGGTTAATGGTGGTGTGAGTTTTAACACTGCAAACACTAGAGGGAAGGACAAATATGACAGGATATTTGAGCTCCTTCCCCTTATTGGATGGATAGCCATAGTGAAGAATGGAGGAAGGCATATGTTTTTATGAAAACCCAGCTGAGAAACACTGTATTAGGAAATATATAATTAATAATAGAATTGTCAGTGCAAAATAAAATATATTTTTCTGGAGAACCATAATTAAATTTTCCATAGCTAATCTCCAGGCTGCTTTCCTGTGAAATAAAATCATTCTTCTGGGTATTCTTCATAGTTTTATATCCATAGCAACTGAATTTCACCATTCATAAAAATAATTCTCTAAACAAATAAAAAAATGTATTTTAAAGGAATGCATTTGGGAAAATAGACAATTTATAAACAGGCAGAAAAAAACAAACAAATTTTGAACACAGGCCAGGACATCTGGCTTTTGTTTTTCTCTGCCACTAACTAGCTGTGTAATTCTGGACAAGTTAGGGAAAATTTTCGCAGCAATTAAAACATATTTCACAATATTAAAGATATTTAAGACATGTCCAAAGTATTCTTTTGGCCAGTTCAAATTTAAAATCCCAAAAGCCTTGTAAATTAAAATAAAAAGATGAATATAAATACTTATACAAATATGAAAGGAACTATAAACACATTTTCCGTTGATATTGTGAAACATCAGAATCCATGATTTTAACCATTGAAGAATGAATTGGCAATTTTCTAAAGAAATGTTTATATTCCAAATAATGTCCTGTATTTTTCTGATCATTATGTGGAATGCTTTTATGTCTTCAAAATAATAAAGTGGTTTACCTGGCATAGGATTTGATCCAAAAATAGATAAACAGTCTAAAAGGACAGTTAAATTAATTCGAAAAGTAACAGACTCTTCCTGAACTGTAAACTCTTGAAATATTCCAGCCTACAAAAAAAGTAAACATGAAAATGTGGTTAGATATATTAAAGAATTAAAACTAACACATATGGTTCTAGATTTCACTTTATATGTTTTAAAATAACAATATTGTGTTAACCCAGTGAGAATAATTCCTAATTACCAATCAAAACATCTTTGCTTTATCCATTATAACTTTGCTTTATCCATTATAATACTACTGAAAAGTTTAAGGTGTAATAGTGATTTAAGCCCCATGCAAAACTTTGTTAAGGATACTCATCTCCATTCCTGGATCTGAAACTATTCCCTATGTGACTTTCCCCTGTGTCATTTTTGTGCCCATCATTACCAGTAAGGCCACTCGGAAAACAGACACAGAATTTTATAATGCATGTGTGATATTAGTTTTCAATTTCTTTTAAGGACAAGAACCATGTCTTATTTATCCCTCCATTCCTGAGGTCATACTGTGTACTTTGGTGTTGAAAAAAATGCTAAATTAAATCTGAAATCTTATCTGAAACATACAAATAATATTTTGTAACAACAAAGAGTCTGTTACAACCAATAAAAGCAAAAGCACTTTTTCATAATAGGGAGGTAGTTATAGTGATGAAGTTATAACATAATGGGTTCTCATCCCAATTCAGCCATTTACCGGTTATGAGACTGCTGGCAAATCACATTGTGCCTCGTTTCTACATATGTAAAAATGAGAATAACAACAGAAGGACTATTGTAAAGATGAAATAAGTTAAACTCTCAGAGAAATGCCTAGCCTATAGTTTAGCTTAATAAACTTTAGTCAACATTATTATTAACCATTATCTCTGTAAAACAAAATGGGAAAATAATGTTACCAGCAGAGAAAAGAATTCCAATAATGACATTTTGCTTTCTAACTTAAATTGCTTCTAAGATCTTCGAAATTCATTAAACGCACAAATATCATCATATGTCACAGACTTAAAGGTGCCTATTTCCATACCTGAATAAAAGCATTTGCTTGCACACACTTTGCATTTTCCACGGTAACTTTGATTCCATTTTTAGTAGCGAAACACGTGGCATGTTCTCGGAAATGAATAGCTTTCAAGATAGTGGAGAGATTCCTAACGTTGTCCAGGCTGGCCACTAAGCTGTACTGATCATTCTCATCTTGGATATGCTGGGTTAGGAGGGGCATCGTCCACTGCACATTCAGTCCTGAGAGGTGCTCCTGGGCCCAACACCTGCTCCCACGGATCACGAAACACCTGACAAGATTGGACAATAAAACCCCCTGTCAATGCAGACGAGGTCCGGCGACCTCAACCCACGCTGGGGGGATGTTAATGGGCCTGGGCTTTAAACTCGGCTGACCAGGCCAACCCCACCTCTATCACTTCACTTCTCTGTAACTTTGGGGGAAATTACTTATCTCTCAGCTATGGTTTTCTGGTTTTCAGTATGGAGACAGTAATAGGTGAAAAGTTGTGAGGAATGAAAATACGTAACTGACACGGTAGATAGTTCCGCTCACGTCAAACTACTCATGTCAAACAGAAGCTACCAATCCGCGGTCTGTCCGGAGCCGTCCCGCGCCACCAACGTAGCCTCTAACACAGCAGGCGATGGGGGGCGGCCCTGACGCCTCGAAAGGTCCTCTGAGAGTCCCCGGCCCGCCCCCAGGGCAGCATCCGCTTACTAGTGCCGGGACCCCCGGTGCGGAAACCCTACCTTTACGGTGGGGTCCGGACGCACGAGAATCTTTCCCAGCCAAGTCCCTGGGGAGGTGACCTGCAGTTGCCGGGAAACCGCGGGGGAAGTGAGCGGTTCCCGCCACTCTTTTCAGATCAGCCCTCCTCATCGGCCACCGTCACCACAGAGCTGGAGGAAGCCGGTAGAGACGCACATACAGCACGACGAGACCGGAAGGAGGCACCATAGAGCTGCAGGAGGACCAGAGAGCGAGTGGATAGAGCCGTGCCATAGAAATCGGAAGGAGGAGCGAGCGGCAGAGCCGGAAAGAAGGCCACGCGCGAAGGTGGTGAGGCAAGATGGCGGCAACCAAGAGGAAGCGGCGCGGAGGCCTGGCGGTTAAGGCTAAGAAGCCAAAGAGAAACGAAGATGATGCCGGGCCGCCAGCTAAGCGGCACGTTATCACAGAAGAAGTGGAGGAAGAAGACAGAGACCGTATCCCAGGACCCGTTTGCAAGGTAGAAGGGGCTAGTTTTGGTTTACTCTTGGGGCGGTAGCTCCATGCCAGTTTCCTAGGGCTACCTACTTGACTACAGCTCTGTTAATTTCAGAGTAGCCCGTGTGTGAACAGAGATCGTTCTTAGCAGTTTTCCCTGCTGGACTAGGCACAGTGTTTACATCCATGCTTTGTGCACGTGGGCGCCCTCCTGGAGGCGACGAACTCACTGGGAAGTGACTTTAGGGAGTACTCAACTCCAGAGTGAAATTAAGAATTCATAGAAGTTGATGGTTTTTATTCGAAAGAAGGTGAACTCAAGTTGTTGGAGTTACGTTCTTAAGCTAGACAGATTACTGTGGATTCTGTTGAAGGATAGCCTGCGCTTTATTACCGTATTTCCTCAAAAATAAGACAGGGTCTTATATTTATTTTTCCTCAAGAAGACGCTCTAGGGCTTATTTTCAGGGGATGTGTTATTTTCCCCTCAAAGCCTTAGCTTGCAGCACGCACAGGATGGCCGGGACCTGACAGGGGGAGCCGACCTTGTTGGTGGGGCTGCCCACACCTTTCCGGTCACCTCTGGGATAGTAGCTGTCACGATGGGGCAGATGAGAAGAGCTGCTCATCTTCTTTACCGCTCCGCGACGAAATGCATGGGTTGTGCAGATACACTGCGTAGCCACGCCCATCACTAGGTCTTATTTTCGGGGTAGGACTTATATTGCGCAAATGCTGAGAAATCCTGCTAGGGTTTATTTTATGGGTAGGTCTTATTTTCGGGGAAACAGTAGTTTCTGTGTTCCTTGTGCTTATAGTACTTCTTGCAGGTAGCAGGTGGTAAGTAAATTACGCTGTGTGGTGGGATGGCAAGCTCTAGGAAAGGAGTGAGCTCTAAAGAGTGAAAGATAAATGTATTCCGCGCTCTTTTCTCATCTGCAAATTAAGAGGAAGAAAATATTTGCTTTTTGTGAATAATCTGGACTAGTGGATTTCCAGCAAATAGTAGTGCTTTTACTCTTCCTTTAAAGAGCTAGAAAGAAATATAGTATATATGTAAGCTGAGTCATAGTTTGATACATTCTGTGGAAATGCCAGAGATAACGATTACTTTTACTCTAGGATAATAAGGTAAGGACTTAGCCTTCAAGCTGGATCTCAAAGGACGGGTAGAATTGTGATGTTCAAAAGTGAGAGGGAACAGTCCAAGGGAGAGAAAAAAGAACCCATGATAGCATTGAAGTAGGGAAATGCCGAAAATCTAAAAAATAGAGCCAGATTGGATTAGTGTAGGGTTGATTTGGGGCAATGTAAAAATGAAAATGTATTTCAGAATTCAATGTTAAAGCTGTGTCATTTTGGACTTTGTTTAGAAAACTGTGGGAAATAAGGTTGTGATTGAAGCAGTGCAGAAAGATTAAGCTGTTAGTCTGCCCTATGTAGTGGAGGAGCTCCTGTCTGGGAAGGCTGGCCACTTAGGAAATTTGCAGTTGATGTAAGGCTACAAATAAGGACAGTGTAAATAAAAAAGGATTAAAAATTGTTGCAAAGAGAAGCTGATAGTATTTAGTCTTATATAGGGATATAAGAGCAAATGGAAGAGTCAAAAGTTTGGGGGACTAAAGTGATGGTGCCAGCATCAAAAAAAAAAAAAAAAAGAAAGAAAGAAATAGTAAGGAAATTTGCCAGATTTAAGGTATAAGATAATGTTTAGTATTATAGAAGATAGAAGATAGAGAGAACAGAAGTTTAAAAAGAGGGCTAAGAAAGAATGTTTAGGATTGAGAGGAGGAGTTGGAGAGATTGAAGATGAAAAACAAAGAAGGAAGAAACCAGGGATGGCATTTCTGGGGGGCAGGTGTGGTCAGTGAATGTTGCTGACAGATGGAATTAAAGGGGTCAGGATTGATCCTTAAAAAACAAACAAGATAGGTTCAGTATGAGATTTTAAAATCTTTTAACATTTTCTTTAGGGCAAGTGGACAAATAAGGAACGGATTCTCATCTTTTCTTCCAGAGGAATAAATTTCAGAACAAGACATTTAATGCAGGACTTGAGAATGTTGATGCCTCATTCTAAAGCAGGTACCTTTAATATCATATTTTTAAAATTTGTATTTATAAACTTACTTGTTTATATATTTAAAATTATTTATTTACTCTTTATTTGTTCAATCTTGTCAGCTAAAGAACTATGATACCTCAGAAGTTTACCTTTCAAGTGCCAGTTTTTCTAGTTAACATTTTGTTGGAAATTCTTTACAGAATTCATTAGATATTTTCTTTTTAAAACAGATATTCTAATATTATTGAAACTTTTTTTTAATAGACTTTATTGAGGTATAATTTATATACAGGAAATTTTCTGCATTTTAAATATGTATGCACCATTTTGATCACAAGATATTACACATATTAAAACATTTCTGGAAGGTCCAGAAATGCCTTCATTAGAGTGCTCTCAGAGGTTATGAGATAGGTAGGATGAGATGGTCTGCCCTTCTGAATGATTCCTGACTGCCATGTATTGCTTTCTGAACTTTTTTTTTTTTTAACTTTTTATTAAAAAATTAGTGAATTTGGGATAAGATTTGAAGCACCTTTAAATTGGGCTCAGCCTATTTCTGAATACCAAGCTTTTTGTTTTGTTTTGCTTTTTAAGCAGTGATTTACCTTTAGGCAAGTGAAGAATATCTGGTCTTGAGAATGGTGGCAGTGTGCCATTATACAGCTATTTTGTGCCTGTGTTGGGAAATGCTTTAAGTTTTAATTCTAGGTAATAACTTAGTTCTTTACACCAGTGCCTCTCAAACTGGGTCTATTGTAATATTTGCAGATCTCTGAAATCAGAAATTTTTTTTTATTATTATTTCAGCATATTATGGGGGTACAAATATTACGGTTA
>VBSM01003039.1:6190285-6212129 GCA_008086735.1 Cheirogaleus medius | reverse complement strand
GTAACTAGCCCGCAACCGCCGCGGCCCCGCGGAAAGCCTGGCCCTCCACGCCCGTCCCACCCCTCTCTCGGGCTGACTCCGGGAAGCTGGCCGCGCCGCGACCTGCCGGCCTCGAAACTCTCCTGCGACCGCGGCCCGGGCGCCGGCCGCCCACCCCTCAGTGGACGCAGCTCCCCGGCCCCGGGCTTCGCTCAGGCTGGGCACCCGGCTCCCCCGGCCCGGCCCGCCAGCGAGCCCGCCTGCTCCTGCCGCCCGCTGCAGGCACCGCCGAGGGAGGAGTCGGGCGCGTAGCCCCGTCCTGCCTCCGACATGCCCGTTCCTCTCAGGCCCGTGCTGCTCGGCTTCCCCGGCTTCTCCTCGCCTGCCCTTCACTTCGTCGTGGAATCCCAGCTACTGAAACCTAATTTATGGCTCCTTTTTTACTGAAATTAAGGCAAAGGAACCATTAAAAAGTCTTTTAGATAGGAATGCCCCCCCCCTTAGTAGTTTGGTTAAGCAGACACTGTACTTACTTCACTTTGGACAGGACTCTCCAGATGCAGAGTTTCAGTTATTAATAGTTGTCTTTCCTAGTGAAGTTTATATGTTTACTTAGAATTACTCTTCGGATGTTTCATTTGGTTGTAATCCAGGCCTGTTGTGACTTCTATGAAGTAATCGGATCTTCCAGACTGGGAAACTGAGACAGTAGTTGACTCTGAGGAGCTTTTTGAGATTTATAAGGGGCTTTCACATTAGCATTAATCAGTAAACAAAGTTATAGAGTGTCTAATATATGCGAGTCAATACCCTGTGCCCCTGTGTAGATTCTAAAATGCTAAGACAGGGACCTCAGAACCTTGTTAGGAAAACATGCCGTACACACACAATAAGTTAAAACACAACTGTGGACAAAATAGCCTAATGTACATAATTGGCAGCTGAATCAATAGAACAACTAATGCCCCAGGAATTCAGGGAGGGAGTTATCACAGTGTACTGAGAGACGGTGAGGCTTTCGCTTCACAGGAGCTTGAACTAGATCCTGGAGGAATGCAGTTTAAAAAAGTGATCTCAGCAGTATGGGGAAGCACGGTGGTGGACAAAAGATGTTTCAGGGCACAGTTTGATTAAAGGTGGTTTTTATTAGACGTCTGAAAAACATGGATTGGGAGAAGAGCTGAAGGAAAGGGTAGGGACCCTAAGTCAGAAGGGAATGGCTGTGGCTGGTGGAGCAAGAAATAGAGGTATGCATCTGTTACTTAAAGTTATAATAATTACTGACGCAGGCATGAAAAAATGAGGTTATAAATACGTTGAGAGGGCAGAAGTAAATGAGCTAAATGTTCATTGTAACAGGAAGTCGGAAGATGTGGCCAAAATTAATAAATCCAAAATAGTGCAAAAGTAGTGTAGAAGCAAGTTAGGAACTAGGAGGAAGTTAGGAGTTCCATGACTTTCTGGCAGGGAAAGGGTGAGCCAGAGAATTATGCTGTGACCAAAAGCATATGTAATTTTTTGAAGAGTAGTCCGAAATCAGATTGTATTTTAATCTTGAATGTTAGGCTAGGGACTGTGAAATTTGTTTTGCCAATAATGGAGATTTGTGACTGGTTTTATTAAGCTTTATTGGGAGGGTACTATGAAGGCAACTGAGGGGTTAAATGGTGGGGGGACTCCACAGTGGACAGGCAAGGGCCCAAGCCAGGCTCAGGATCAGTGGGAGGGGAAAAGCCCAAGTGAAAGAGATGTTACAAAGGGAAAATTGCCAGATTTGGTTATTAATTAGAAATCAGTGGAAGGAAGAAGTATGCAAATAATATGTTAGTATAATATCAGTTATATGTAACTATATATTGTATAACATGTATAACTAGTTATACGTATGTATCAAATATAATATCAGTTAACTACTTTGAAACCAAACCTGTTAGGAACTGAATGTAAATATCTTCTCTGATTATCATCATAATTTATGGCCTCTTAAATATCTTTTGGTTTGAAAATGCCTGTGTACTTAAGGGATCAATACTCTCCCTGGAAACACATAATTTTGATATGTTTTGCTGGTTCATAATTTGTTAAGTCTATCACTCAACAGATGTCTAATTTCATTCTATATACAATTATGTTAGATATTTCTGGATTTAAACTTTGCCACAAAGAATGTTTCCCTCAAATAGAAAGGCTTTTTGTTTTTTATGGTATTAAAAAAAACAAAAGACATTACCTTTATTTCTTTTTTCTTTTTAAAATTGTATTTCCAATTGACATGTAATAATTGTACTTCTATTTCTTTTATTGAGGAACTGAGAATAATTTACAATAGGATCAGCAGCCCTGCCTAGTGAGGTCACTCCTTGTGAAGGGCATGCTTTCAAGAGTTCATCCGATAACTATTCCCCAAGCACTTTGCTATGTGAACAAGGCAGGAATGCTTCCTGCCCTGATGGCACATGCAATCTGCTGGGGAGACAGAGGAAGGAAAACAGGCAGTTTCAATCCAGCGAGAGAAGGGCTGTGTGTGTATGAGGGCAAATACAGGATGCCTATGAGCACATGTACCCAGCTTGGACTATGTTTATGTGCAGGTAGGAGAGATGGGGAGAGCCGTCCAGGAAATGAGTCCCTGAAGAAGTGACATCTAGCTTGAGACCTAAAGCAGGATTACAGGGAACACAGGTAGAGGGGTACAGGAGAAGGCATGAGAAAGAGATGAGCATGACCAGCTCAGCAGGCCAGGTCATGCAGGGTGTGGGAAACCAGATTAGGATCATGACCTAAGGGCACTGGGAAGCCATCGAGGAGTTGGAAGCAGGGAAAATGATAGATCTGTGCTTTCATTTCTCGCTGTAGTGGGGAGAATGGATTGGAGGGGGCAATACTGAAGGTAGGGAAGCCAGGAGGTCAGGGAACGTTGAAATCAGCGAGGTGCTGGGGATGGAAACTCCGAGCCAGGTGCCACAATTTTCAGTGAGTCAGGGGGAGTGGCTGGGAGATGGGTAGACAGTAAGAAGGAGGGTTAGAAGGTCATATGGTCGAGGAGCTGAATCTTGGAGGATTGCTACTTTTTATGTGTGAGTGACCACATGAGTGCCAGCTCCACCACCAGACCTGCGATAGGAGGACAGTAGCCAGAGGAACCAAGAGGTCTGCAGGGAAATGAAGTTCTAGGGGAGCCTGGCGTTATTCAAGGCTAGGGCTTAAAAGGCATGGTCCATGAAATTTTCCAGAAGGCACTGTAAGCGGGTTTAGGAGGGAGCAGAAGAGTGCTTGAGTGTGTCAGGAGAAAAGCACAAAGAATAGTGTAAGAATACCTTTTAAACTTTAATGACAGGATTTGCAATACCCGTGGCTTTTGCAATTGGCAAATAATAAATGCAGACTTTTCTTTTATTTTTTTTTTCGATTTAATAAAGTTTTATTTTTCCAGATATACAGTTGGTTTGACCTGTTCACGCATCTTCACCAGCAGCTGGGGCATCTCCACCCTTGGTATTTCTGGTGTAAATTACTTGAGCTCTGTGCTTTGAAACCAGCTTGATAAGTCCTTTACTAAGGAGCTCCTGAAGGGCTGCCCTGGCCAGGGAACCTCGAATCTTCAGTCTCTCAGAGACCACAGCTGGGGTTATAAGCTTATAGTTGGGGACTTCCTTACAGAGTTTGTCATATGTAGCTTTGTCAAATAAGACTAAGTTGTTGAGCTTGTCCTGAACTTTGCCTTTGGACCACTTCTTTTTGGCCTTTCCCCCAGATTTGTTCACTGAGTCTTTGTCTTTCTTGGCCGACTTTCCGGCATCTTTCTTCTTCTTGTCGTCCTTGGGCGGCATCGCGAAGCTTGGAGAAGGGCTACAGCTACCACAGCCTCGTTAAGATGTCAGACAAAAAGGCCAGACTTTTCTTTTTTTAATTGTTGCCTTTTGACTTATACTTTTGCTTTTAGATCTCAGTTCAACCTTATAGTCAACTAGGTCAGGTGCATTTAAGTGAAATCAGCCATATGTTAGATTGAAAAAATTATTTCAGAAAGCAGCTCTAGTAAGAGATTAGGACTTTATTTTCAGATGGTACATTAATGGGTTTTATGTGTTTAAAAGCTTCAGCTTTCTCTAAACTTCTTTGGGGGAGGAAAGAAGAAAGTGGGAAGGAGCAGGACCAAAAGGTATACAGTATTGATTAAAAGGAAAAAAGACCCTCCCACCAACAGTCACCTTTTTTGTTTTATGTAGGAAGATTCAGTTGCTGACTTTTGCTACTTCTAGGTCATTTAATTTGGATTGTGCTTTTTTTTAATCTGACATTTTTGAAACTGAAAGTTTCTCCCATTTTCCCAGGAAGCACGAAAAGAAGTATAGGCTGGTGAGGTTTTTGATGCTGTAGTTGTTTAGTGAATTCAAGCCCTGTTTGAGGTGTACTTGATGAATATTGAGTTGACTGTTGGAAAGCACCAGAATGTCACAGGGCTTTGTCCTTGTCCTTTTCCTCTTGAACCTATTTATTAATGCTTTGTTGAAGACATAGGAATCAGAACTCTTTACAGCTAGACTCTAACCTTGACAGGTGTATTGGAATTGTGTGCAGCTGCATATGATAGGAAGCTGGCTACAGTGGCTAATCCAAATAGTGCTATTTTTCTCACATAGTAAGAATCCAGAGGTGGCCTGTCCTGGTAGCTCTAGCTGTTTAATGAAGCCATCAAAGACCTGCTCCGTCATCCTGGCCATGTGGTTTGAGTCCTTGCATCAGGTGTAAGCAGTTAAGCCTCAAAGACAGCAGTTAATTGTTCTCTCAGGTAGCGGTGCAGATAGGCAGGTGAGGCCTAGGATAGTAATTCTCTTCCGTGTGGCCAAACAGCTCTCAGGTGGGGCCCTTACTCATTGTCCAAGGTGGCAGCTAGTGCCAGGCAGCAGAATGGAGGAGGAAAGGATAAAGAAGGGACAGAGACTCTGTGCTAGTTGCCTTTTAAAGAAGATTCTTTACAGCTGCCATGGAATACAGATTTTGTTTTGTTTTGTTTTGTAATACGGTCTTACTCTGTCGCCCAGGCTGGAATACAGTGGCATGATCATAGCTTGCTGCAGCCTTGAACTCCGAAGCTCAAGTGATCCTCCTGCCTCAGCCTCCTGAGTAGCTGGGACTAGAGGCACATGCCACCATGCCCAGCTAATTTTTTAATTTTTACAATTTTTTGTAGAGATGGGTTCTTGCTGTGTTGCCCAGGCTGGTTTTGAACTTCAGGCCTCAAGAAATCCTCCCACTTTGGCTTCCCAAAGTGCTAGGATAATAGGCATGAGCCACTGCACCTGGCCTTTACAGATTTTATTGACCAGAGCTTGGTCATGTGGTCACACATAAGCTTCAAGGGAGGCTGAGGAATGGGAGCCTTTATTTCAGGAACCAGGTTCCCACCATAAAATCAGGATTCAGTTGTTACTGGAAGAAGAAGAGAGTTGTCTTTGAGGATGAACCAGCAGTCTCTGCCACAGTCTTCATAATTGAGAAATGGCTCTACCTGTAAGCATTATACCTGGCTTTGGACAGGACAGGGCAGATAGGTTAAGGGCACAGCATACTGAATGCCACCCAAGCTTATCCCTTTTCATCAGGAAAACAATGTCTTTCTTGGGAAGCCTTGCTTAGACTTTTGTTTACATCTGGTTAGTTAAAACTGGTCACCTCGTAACTCCAAATTCAAGAGTCTAAGGGTGTGAATTTTTTAAGAAAGTACAGTTGCCACTGTGAACAAAATTAGGGTTTTTTAGGAAGAAAAGGAGAGTAGATATTGGGTAAGCAATTAGTAGTATCTATTATAATGTGATAAGTGCAATCTAAAATAATTGTAACAGGGTATTATGTGTCCTGTGCTACCTAGAACCCAATTGCAAAAGAGTCACTAAAAGATGTAATTGCTAGTTTTAGTTGGAAATAAACAGAAAGCTTAACCACCATGGCTTAAATAAAGAGTTTATTTTTCTCACCACAAGAAGTCTTGGAGGTGTGCCAGCTGGTATTATTTCATTGGCTCAGTAATTTCAGGTCTAACGTTACTTCGAACCTCTTGGCTCTTCCCTCATGGTCTCAGGATGACTGCTGAAGCTCCAGCCATCACATCCATATGCAAGACAATAAGAAAGGAAGAAAGAAATACATTAATACACTCTGTTTCATCTCACTGGTCAGAGCTGTTTCACATGACCATTCCTGGCAACAAGGGAGGCTGCATAAGCAAGTATCTTTGGATATCCAGCCTCCATATTAGACACTACAACAGAAAAGGAGGAGGGGGTGTTAGATGATCTAACCTAGAGTATATGCCACAGCATGATATAGAGTTAATAATTGGCTTGTCAGTAATGAATACAAAAAATACTTTAAACTTTGTCAACTATTCAGTATAATTTAATATGCTGCTCTTAAGAGCTAATGAAATTAGTTAGAGTGATTAAAAATGTGAAGAAAAGGAAGTAATGAATGGTTCTTTGATTTTCAGTGCCTTTGACCGTATTGGAACAGTAGAGGATCATAGTGTGCCATAAGAAGTGGGAGTATTCAGTGCAGAGAAGAGATGGACTAGAGGATGACCCATTGGCTGTCTTCAGATGAGCTGTACTGTGGAAGGGGAATTAGACTCACGCTGTATTCTCATATACAACTAGGCTACAGGGATGGAGATTTTTTTTCTCTTAATATAAGGATTCTTTCAATTCCAGGAGATGATGATTCTAAAATAATTCTAAAATAATATCTAAAGTTTTGTGTTAAAGCATCTTAGCAAAAATAAGCAGTGGCAAATTTCTGCACTTGTGAAGTATTGTTAGTGTTAGTTGTTGAGCAGAAGGCCACCTGAAAGACTTGGGATCAGCATGATGGCATCTGAGAAGAGGCAGCAGGAAGCACTTGGGAGCCATGTTCTAAGGCTGCAAAACTGTTTGTAGGGAATACATTTCTGTCATCATATTTTCTTCTAACCTCTTAGAGGCAGGTATAGAGCTGTTGCTTAAAAAATTTTGTTGTGCTTCATAGTCGATTCAGAAGATTTTAGTTTTTGAATGTATTGCTATGTAACAAATTACCAAAACCTCAGGGCTAAAAACAACAAAAACAGCAAGCATGGATTCATTATATAGACTGCTGCAGTTTCTAAGGATCAGACTCTGGGAATGGCTTGGCTCGGTGGTTTTGGCTCAGTGTTTCTCATGGGGTTGTATCTCATAGTCTGGGAGAACCTGCTTTCCAGCTCACTCACACAGGGTTGTTGGCAGACGTCAGTTCCCTGCTGGCTGCGGGCCAAGGCTTCCATTCTTTACTACGTGAGCTTCTCCACAGGCTGCCTGAATTCTTCATGCTGTGGCAGCTGGCTACTCCCAGAGTGGCAGGAGAGAAAGGAAAAGCCCAAGATGGAAACTGCAGTCTTATATAATCTCATCTCAGAAATGACGTACACATTATTTCTGCCATGTGCTGTTGGTCATGCAGGCTAACCGTGCTGACCTGGGGACTACACAGGGTGTGAATGACTGGAGGCAGGTTACTGTCTTGGAAGCTGGCTGCTATCTTGAAGCAAAGATGCTTTCTGAATGGCTAAGGAAGTGCAACTAAGGAAAGAATAATTAGTATATATCTTTTAAACTTCATGAGATTTATTTCAATATATATTGATAAGAAAGAAAAACATAAAGACAATGTGAGCATTAAATGTAATCTAGCATTACATAAGTCTTTCTATAACTGATTTTATTTATTTTGCTGCTTCTAAAAGAATTGTACACTACTCAGGGTTTTCCATTTGTGGATATGCAGGTTGAATGTTCAGTGTAATACCAAGGCTTAGAGAAAAGCCTGAAATTTTTACTTAAGTAGATATGTATAATATATCCTGATTTTTGGCTATCATGCAGGGTCTTTTTGCTTTTCCCTACTTGTTTTTCTTTGTTTTGTATACTCTTTGTCTTTTTATGGCATTGTGATAGAAGAAGTCTCATTTAGATTTGTCCTTTACATTTTGATGACTAAATGTCTGTCTTTTTTAACAGATAAAAATCTGGATAATGCTGCAGAAGCAGCTGAACAATTTAAATTAATCCAAGCAGCCTATGATGTGTTGAGTGACCCTCAGGAAAGAGCATGGTGAGCATCAGCTGTCCTACGCATCCTAATTTATGTTATTGGGAGGAATTGTCAATATAGGGTTTTTAAAAAAAAAATGTTAAATGATTTTTGGTATGTTCTGAAGCATTTGTTACCTACTCATCATGTAAAATACAATGTTAGGGTCAGAAGGAACCTTAGAGATGATTACTCCAACTCTCTAATTTCATAGATGATGAAACAAAGTTTGGTGATACTGATATAGTTTTAATTTTGATACTTGAAGTAACTTTTCATTGAATGAAGTCCCTTTGATGTGTGACAAATTTACCGATATCAGGAAGGATGTTGACTTGTCCTTAAAGACACATATAGTGTTTTAATATAAGAATTGTAATATTTCCACGTAACTACTTTATATGAAGAAATTGAGTTAAGCTTCTACATCTGTGACAGATGTTTTTACTAATGATGCTCTGATCATTTAATATAATGTCCAAACAAAAATTTCTATGTTTGAAGTTCTGAGTTTTCAGATTCTCAATTAACTTTTTGCTACAGAAGAATAGATTTTTAAGCCCTGACATAGCTCTGCAAGATCCTGCAGTTATAAAGAGCTACCACGCAAGTCGTCTGTATGTTAAATGATGTACAGTACAGGCGGCTGTTGAGAGAAAGGCTGTAAAAAAACTTCTTAAGAAATTGTCTTTTATAAGAAAATCAGAGAGAGGATCCTGAACTTTTTCGTACCTGAGGAATCTAGAGGTCTGGCCTTAGAATTGCTTTTACCTTCCTCTCAGAATTTCTTTCCTGACCTCCTTTTGTCTGGCCTCTTCTCTGTATTTTAGGTTGTCCTCTCATCCCAAGGATTCCTTTGTTTTTATTTAAAGCTCCTGCCCAGTAACTCTCCTGTTACTCAGAGGCAGTGCCATGTAGTGCAAGGAGCCTGGTCTTTGCAGTGCAGGAGACCTGCTGTTGAGTTCTGGCCTTGCTGCTTATTGGCTTTATGATTATAGGCAATAAGTTATTTAATATTACTGAGCTTCAGCTTCTTGTGATATCAAACAGGGATAATGACTACTTTTACAGAGTTATTATGAGTAGTAATTGTGTGTAAAGCTCCCATATTAAGTTTATATAAGCATAGGAAGAGTCTTGTTCTAGTGCATGTTGGTAAACACCCAGATCACAAATGTATAATTATTCTGTAGATCAAATTATGTCCAGTACTGTCCTTTTTAGTAATATTTCTTTCCTGTGGAAATGCAACTTCCTTTTTGGGAGAGTCATTTTTAAATTCCCCTATTCATATGGGCTAGTATTATATAATGTATTAGAAGTTGTGGGCATAGTTTTAATCAGTTCTGTGAAAGATTATGAATACTTTTCATGTTGATATTTCCTTAAAATTTTTTGGTCATGGCTTGGATGCATTGAAATGTACAACAGTATTTTGGCAGTTTCGGAGTAAGGAGTCCTTTTGGATTCTTACTTATTCAGCCTTCACTGATGATGCTAAATTATTATTTTTTGTTTTAGGTATGATAATCATAGAGAGGCCTTACTTAAAGGTGGGCTTGATGGAGAATATCAAGATGACAGCTTAGATTTGCTTCACTATTTCACTGTTACCTGTTATTCTGGTTATGGAGATGATGAAAAGGTAAGGTAAATGAACTCACTTTTAATTTCTTATCAAGCATTAAGTGAGACTCAGATACAAAGAGAATTCTTCAGATTTTTCTATAGTAGAAAGTAAAGTAGTGTTCATTTCTGAAAACTGGAAATACATTGCTTTCATATTTAAACTGTCAATGTATGAAAACCTCCAGTTGAAACCTAAGTGGATTTGCAGTGACAGAGCTTGGTCCTATGATTCTGCAGCATTAAAGTTTTTCATTTTACATTTTTAAATCTCATTCTGTGATAAGGCTACAAAGGTATTAACAATCTGTGCTTTTGTTACTGTGTTTTAGGGATTTTATGCAGTGTATCGTAATGTTTTTGAAATGATTGCAAAGGAAGAACTAGAATCTGTGTTAGAGGAGAATGTTGAGGATTTCCCAACTTTTGGAGACTCCCAGAGTGACTATGATACGGTAAAAGAAAAATGCATTGCATTTTATTATATAATTAACATTTATCACTGTGCCTTTTCCTCATTTCCTTATCTTAAAAAAAATTGGTTCTAGTTTTTGGTCCTGTCCCATGACCTCTCTCTTCTCTCTCTCTCCCTTCCTGAAGGAGCATTTAGCTCTCTTATAGCCTCGCCTCTTTACTTTTCCCTATTTATTGATCATCCCATTCAGTGGTCAAGCTGTTTTTCTTTTCTCATTAAATCCATTTTGAGGAGTGGTTTATTCTGGAAAATTTGAAAAGTGCTATCTTCTCCACTGATTAATAGGAATATTATATATAATATTTATGTTTATTTATTTTAAATAAATGTTTATTTTAAATATTTATTTATATTATATATAAAAAAAGACATGTTTTATATCACTAATATTTGCTGCCTTTCTAAAAAAAAAGTTAAAAAGCTCCGAATTTTACCTATTTTCTTTGTCACTAGGTAGTTCATCCTTTCTACGCTTATTGGCAGAGTTTCTGCACTCAAAAGAATTTTGCTTGGAAGGAAGAATATGATACGCGACAAGCTTCAAACCGCTGGGAAAAACGAGCCATGGAAAAAGAAAACAAAAAGATTCGGGACAAAGCAAGGAAAGAGAAGAATGAGCTCGTTCGGCAGCTGGTAGCTTTCATTCGTAAAAGAGATAAGAGAGTGCAGGCACATCGGAAACTTGTGGAAGAACAGAATGCAGAGAAGGCGAGGAAAGCTGAAGAGATGAGACGGCAACAGAAGCTAAAGCAGGCAAAGTACGTAATAGAGGGCTGGTCCTTTTTGCAGTGTAGGGATCAAAGGAAGCGTAGGTGGATCCTGACATGGCATTTTCATGTTGGCTTCAGTCATCATCCTGGCTTCATCTTTTTTTTTTTTCTTTTTAAAATCTTGACATTGGATAGTATTTTTTAATCTGTGTAGAAGTTTTCTTTTGAATTGGATGTTTTTCCTTTAGAGGGCTTTGTTCTTGAGATTACCAGGGGTCCTCAAACTTTTTAAACAGGGGGCCAGTTCACTATCCCTCAGACCGTTGGAGGGCTGGACTATATAGTTTAAAAAAACTATATAGTTTAAAAAAAACTATGAACAAATTCCTATGCACACTGCACATATCTTATTTTGAAGTAAAAAAACAAACGGGCAAAAACACCTGCATGTGACCCGCGAGCCGTAGTTTGAGGACGCCTGCTTTAGACTTTTGTAAAGTTTGATAATTTTAATTAATATCTAATGTTAGTTGAATTCTCACTCTTTGCAAGACATTGTCCCTAAGTGCTTTCCTCACAGCAGTTCTGTGAAGTAATTTCTGTTTTTATCCTTCATGCTCTTTTGAGGAAATGAGGCAGACAGGTCTAAGATCACAGGGCTAGTAAATGACAGAGTCGGGAATCAGACCCAAGAAGCCTGACTCCAGAGATCCTGCTTTAACCACCGTGCAATACCGCCTCTGTCGGTATGCTCTGAGATATTCAGTTCATTTCTTTCCCTTTGTTGTTAAGAGTTACCGTAATAGCATTGAATCCAGAGCATTATAGTATTCTTTTAAAAAGTATTCACACAAAAATTCTACCCATCCTGCTCCTTGTCTTTTGAAAATTAACACTTCACTTGGCACTATGACTTAAAATCACCTGAGGACCTTTAATAAGTTGCTGAGAGTTACATATTTCAAAACCCATTATCTAGTAAAGCAATTAGAGTCATCCATATAACACGTAACAGGTTTAAGTGACTTTGCCAAGTTTTAACTAAGCACAGGTTTTAAGTTCATAAGCATCGACAGCTTGGGAGGAAGAAGGTCTCTAGAGGGATGGATTTTAAGCCTAAGTGGAAACCATGCAGAGACAAGCGTGTCAGTGTGAGACTGTGCTGTGTGTGTAGACTGGCGGAGCAGTACAGAGAACAGAGTTGGATGACCGTGGCCGATTTGGAGAAGGAGCTCCGGGAGATGGAGGCGCGGTATGAAAAGGAGTTTGGAGATGGATCAGATGAAAATGAAGTGGAGGAACATGAACTCAAGGATGGACAGGATGGTAACTTTCTCCATACATTAAGAAATTTTAGAAAATAAATGTATGTAAGAGTGTGCACTCAGATGCCAGCTCATGCCAGTAAAGGGGCCCAGGTGTAAGACAACAGGGAATGGGAGAGCAACTAAAAATCAGAAAAACACCTGAGTCCTAATCAGTTGTTGCCAGGATCATGCCAGAGTCTTTATTTTTATGTTTTTTTTTTAAATGAAGCTGGACATCTGGATTTTTATGTGGCATATCTCAATTTTTAAATGTGGCAAATAATTAAAATGAAAAACAATGTTGTATGGGCCAAACAAAGGTAGTCTGTTGAACTAGTCTAATTCAGGTAATTTAATTAAGAAACTCTTTTCTGACATGTCTTAAACGATTTGTACTTCTGGCTACATAATATGACAAGTGGGCATATTCATAGGTGTGACTATTAAAGAAAATTCATGTAAGCAGTGGGTCAAGTTTTAATAGTAACTATTTCTAGAAACTGCTGATACTGTGCAAGAGTCTGTATATAAATTTTCCTCTCACTTTATATAGGGTCTCCTCTTAGTGTGCAGAAATGTTTTTTTCCCTCTGCTTCTATCATTAGAGCACAGGTTTATGACTACCTTAAAAGGTGAGGATTAGGCATTTTTGAGAATATTAGCTGTATACTTGATTCCCCACCTCCATCTCTAGCTCTTCCATGAGGAATAAAATTGAATTATCTAAACATAGATAAGGTAAATCCCAAGTTTGTAAAGATAATGTTAAATTTTACATGTACTATCCTATTTTATGGCCTGTTTTACGGTGATGGAATGTTGTAAAGTAAGTTTAAGCATTTAAGAATAGATCACAGTTGTAAATGTGTTTGGATCAAATCTTGCTCAAGAAATGAACCACAAAACAAAACAAAACAAAACTTTATTGAAAAAATTGATTCATCTTAGAACTATTAAAGTAGTATTTACTTTTTTAAACTTAGTTTACACCCAGAACTTTAAGACATTTTTGAATCTTCTTCTAAGTAGATTTATGAAAAGAACTTGAAAGGTGAAGTGATTTATTTGGAAGCCTTTCCTTGTAAAGCATTGCTGCTTTTAACTCAAATTCTGATAGCATTATTTGGTGTTTTGGAAAGAAATCCAAAAATTTAGTTTCTAATTTATGTCCAGCTTTAGATCCTTACTAAAGAGACGTAATTTATTAACATATTTTAGATTTACATTCTAACCAAACAGGATTCTCACCATCGGCTTCCCTCTTACAGGGAAAGAGAGTGATGAGGCCGAGGATGCTGAGCTTTATGACAACCTGTACTGCCCGGCATGTGACAAATCTTTTAAGACAGAAAAGGCGTAAGTTTAATGTCTTTGAACTCACCTTTTCTTTTGAGGTGAAGTGTAACATTTTGAAAGTCCTGAAAAGAATATGCAGGTACTGTACTGTGACGGTTGCAGGATGATGCTCTCCCTGTGCTCCTTACACGTTTATCAGTCAGCCCTTGGCTGTCTGCTGTAAGCGGGAGCCCTTCCTATTACCCATTTATTTATCTTTCTATTATCAGTATGAATTTATGAATTTTTCCAATGTTTATAATTCATTACTGCCCTTTTCACACTGAAATTTTTCCAGATTTGATTTGGAAGAGTTCCCTTAAGCAGCTCCTTTGTCCACTTGACATGTCCCTGTCATCTTTTTGAGTTTATACTTACTTACACAGATGTTCCAGTTTCTCCAAGGGAGCTTGATAGAAAGGAGAATTTTAATGGGAAGGAAAAGTAGCAGCCAAAACTAGAATACCACAGTCCGTACAGATGCAATACAGTAGATAGTGACAAGTTTCCTACTTCCTAGTTGATCTAACTCTGGTAGCTTATATTGTCAACTCTATTTTGTGAAACGTTATTTAGTTGCCCGTAAATACACAGAAATAGATATTGCCTATAGAGTTTTGGTCAGAGAGGTAGAGACGTGTCTGAACTTATATTTAGGGTGGTGGGAGTGAGAAGGGAGACCTCTCCTGAGAAGCTGAAAAATGCAAAAGGAGGTAAAGTGCTTTTGTACTTCTAGCCCTCACATCACCGTTTCTCTAGTCCAGGGAGTTTTCCTTTTAAAGTTGGAATGTGTGTCTTGTGATTTCCCAGTGGTCCCTCAAAACCTGTAGCATGGCCTGTAGCATGGCCATAGAAGCACTTAGCGAGTACTTAGTTATTGAAAGGAAACAGTGCAGAAGGCTTTCATTTTAAGAACTGAAAAATCAACAGTAAATGTTGGCATGGATGTGGAGAGATAGGAACACTCCTACATTGCTGGTAGGACTGCCTCTGTGGAAAGCAATATGGAGATATCTTAAAGCGATACAAGTAGATCTACCATTTGATCCAGCAATCCCATTACTGGGCATCTACCCAAAAGAACAAAAGACACTCTGTAAAAAAGACACCTGCACTTGAATGTTTATAGCAGCACAATTCACAATTGCAAAGATGTGGAAACAACCCAAGTGCCCATCAATACATGAGTGGATTAATAAAATGTGGTATATGTACACCATGGAGTGCTATTCAGCTATAAGAAACAATGGTGATATAGCACCTCTTGTATTTTCCTGGATAGAGCTGGAACCCATTCTACTAAGTGAAGTATCCCAAGAATGGAAAAATAAGCATCACATGTTCTCACCAGCAAATTGGTATTAACTGCTTAACACCTAAGTGGACATACAGGAATAACACTTATCGGGCAGATGGGAGGTGGGAGGAGGGGATGGGTATATACATACCTAATGAGTGTGATGTGCATCATCTGGGGGATGGACATGCTGGAAGCTCTGACTCTGGGGAGGGAAGAGGGGAAAGGCAACACACATAAACATTTGTACCCCCATAATATGCTGAAATAAAAAAAACTAAAAAAAATAAGAATTGAAAAATCAAAATAATAAATGGAGAATTTGGCCAAAAATAAAAAAAAAGAAGAATGTATATTAGATAAAAGGACAGAGAAAGCAGGAAATTGCATGTGAGCTTCCGGTGCCTGAGAAATCTTCACAGCATTCTGTTTTTCTGTATAAAATGACTAACATTTTGCTTAATGGAAAAAATGTAAATTTCAACTTGGTCACAATCATCCAGCGACGTTATCTGGGAACATATGAAAATCGTAGTGCAGCTACTAACATCAGATTGTTCGTTCTTTCAGCATGAAGAATCACGAGAAGTCAAAGAAGCATCGGGAAATGGTTGCCTTGTTAAAACAACAGTTGGAGGAGGAGGAAGAAAATTTTTCAGGACCTCAATTTGATGAAAATCCATTGAATGACGATTCTGAGGAAGAAATGGAAGATGCACCAAAACAAAAGTACTTCTTTAAATGTCCCTAGATATACTTATCACATTTAGAGATTACATTTAAATGCTATTTTATCAAAAGGAAGTTATTCTGTTATATTGATATTTTCTGCATCTCTTCTAGTTAATGGAATGTTATAGTGGCAAAGAGGGTAAAGACGTGATGTCAAATATAATTTTTATGGAATATGTTATGACTATATTAAAAGCAGTTTTCTACCTAGGCAATTGATATGCTAATTACTATCCATTGAACCACAGCCACTGTTCTCTTGTTATTAATATTATTCTCTTAAGTGACAATGTGAATATTTTATTTTCCTTTTAGTGCTTTATGATATTAAATATTTTACTTCTTTTTGTATCACTAGTATTTCAATATTTTTTTCTTTTCATTTATTTAAATCTTCAAAGTCAAGTATTTGACATTTTGATTTATATTTGCTCTTAGGCTTTCTAAAAAACAGAAAAAAAAGAAACAGAAGCCAGCACAGGTATGTTGAAAAGGTTTTATTACCATTAAATACCAGCTGTAAAGTTGCAGTACTTTTCTTTATTCAGTATAATCTGTATTAAGGAGAGATACTTTCACTCCATAATTTTATGTTGATTGTAAGATTAAAAGGAATTGAAAATATTTTCCTTTTGTAGTGCTTTCCTCTCTTTATGTATACATAAATAACCAACTTAATTACTATTGCCAGGATGTTTAAGAATTTTGCATGTAGAATTCCCCTGGTATGAATTAGCTGAGTGACCATATTAAAATCTGAATATATCTCATGACAGGGCTTTTAAAAAAGTCAAGACAACAATTAAAATTTGGAAATAGGAAAATCTGGGGGTTGGTCATTATATGTATGTTTATTCTGTCAACAATATAAATGAAGTATTGCAAAAGGAACATTTAGTTAGAAACTTATAATAGTTGTGATTCTTGAAAAAATATTTGTTATTCAGAAGTTTAGCTTAAATATTTCACAGCTGGAGTCTAGATTCAATCTTTATCTTAAAGATTGTTTTTTAAATAAAATGGCATTATATTATTACACCTGTGTAACAATCTGTGGATGTCTCTGAACCTACAAAAAACAAAATGAGTTTGTCCATTTTACTAAGGCTATTTTGGTGGTTCTAAAGAGAGTAGAATTGATTTTGTGCCATTTTCTTATAATCTAGTTATTAACTTATATTAAGTATTAAATGTTTTTAAGGCAACTTAGGTAATACAGTGATTTTTTTATAAAACTCTAGATTTGGCTTATTTATCCAAATGGTTATATAGTTGATAATTTTTATCAGTTTCCTATTCCAACAATGATACATGACACACGAGCTAAAATTGTAATTTGGAACTTTCTGCTTTAATTATAAAACCACATAGCAAGTTGTATGTTCCTTTTATACATTGACTTTTACTATCATCCATCCAAACACCTTATAATCATTAGTTTAGAACACTTTCTCTTTTCCTTTGTGTTTGTCAGTAATACTAGAATAAGGACTAAATAAAATGGAGAAGGATTTTTACTTAACCCATGTCCGTCTTACCTCCGTTCATGGAGAATAGGTTCTATTGACTGCAACATAAACACATGTATTAGTATTTTCTTACTGACAAAAGTGTTTCAAATGACCATTCAATTTTTCTTCTCCAAAGCTATCTGCTTCTATGATACCTCTTGTTTATGATTTCTGATTGTATCAGGTAGTTCTAGTTTATATAGCACTTTTCTTGATATCTTCTAAGCTCTTTTTGAAGGGAAAGGCAGTGTGGAGATATGTACTGATAGGTGAAAGAGCAGGAGGTAGCAAATACTGAGTATCTTGAAACTCAGATGGGGAAAGTTTTTTGTATAGTTAAAAAAAAAAATTGCATAAGCCAACAAGAATAGTAAAAGAAAACTCCCCCCAAATTAATACTGAATATAAACATAACAAGTGATCCTGGCTGACAAAAAAGAAGAATTAATTCAAGTAAATTTGAACAGAGAATTCTGACTGAACACTTTCAATGGGATATAGTCGAAAGATAAAATTAACTGCAAAAGCATTAAATCTTGAACTTAGGTTTTTGGTAGTATTGGTGTGGTATTGACGAAACTATTTTGTGCATATTGTAGAATAGAGCAGATGAATAAATATATTAATGTTGGGAACCACATTCTCTTTGTGGGAAAAGGGAAATACAGATATAGATTGAGGGAGAGGAAGAAGAACGCTTTGTGTTAGATTGGAATTGAAGATGTTCATATGACCTCATGATTTAAAGAATAAGTGTGTTAACACTGTGGGTGGTGAGGACCTAAGAGTAGGACAGCCATTAGCAGTGAGCACACCTAGTGCACACATCTCAGTTTCTAAGTTCCCTTTCCCACAAAAAGGAAGCAGACATGCTGCTTAGAAAAATGGCTGATTTCAGGGCGGAGACTTGGAAGGTAGAAGGTGAGCCCAGAACATCCTATGCTGAAAACTAAGGAAGTGCTCCAAAACTGATGGGGGTATGTCAGAAGAAGTCAGGACCCAGTTTACAGGGCCTGCCAATTTGGGAAAATTAGAGTCATCAAAAGGAATAATGGTGATATATTTCCATACATTGATTTTGTTTAAAAATTCATATGTATCTATACTGAGTTTTAAAAAAGAGTTGGAGAAAGGAGATGAGAAAACTTTATTATTACAGAAGAATATGAGTTAGTACAAACGCAAATGGACCTAGTAATAGAGGTAGAAAATCACTATTCTGTAGCCACCAATATTAATAAATGGCTTAAGCAAGAATCATCAGTAGGTGCCAGATTCATCAGGTGAATGGTTATTGGCCGCAGGATATTCACACAGTCTCACAGTCACACCCTGCAGATAACTTAGTCATGAAAAAAGGAAAAAGTTAAAGTAGAAAAATCTGCCAATACCACCCTGACCAAATAATCAAACTTATTATCACTGAAAAATGGGACAAACTGACATTTTGCCTCCCAGCGTTATCTTATAATATTATTGCTAGAAATGTTTATCTTGAATCTAATCATTTGGAGACAATCAGACAAAGCCAAATTATGGGACATCCTACAAAATAACCATTAAGTTGTCATGAAAGAAAAAACAAGTGGAACTGGTCTACAATAAAGGCAATTAAAGAGCTATGACTACTAAACACAACATATGATCCTTAATTATATCCTTGTCAGGGATTACAGAAAAAGGACCAATTGGTATTAATACATTTGAATGAGGATTGTGTAAAAGATAACAGTGTTACATTCTTGAGTATAGTGAGTATTGTGTATCTGTCAGAGAATATTTTTGTTCTTAGATGTATGTGACAAGACTCATATCTGCCTGCAGCTTACTTCCAGATAGTTCAGGGGGAAAAAGTTTGAAAGAAAGAGCACACAAATGTGACAAAATGTCACACTGAATCATACAGTTGAACTTAGTAAATGTATTTGCCAGGCATCTTTCTTTTTTTTTTTAATTTTTTAAATTTATTTTTATTTTTGAGACAGAGTCTTGCTCTGTTGCCCAGGCTAGAGTGCTGTGGCGTCAGCCTAGCTCACTGCAACCTCAAACTCCTGGGCTCAAGCAATCCTTCTGCCTCAGCCTCTGAGTAGCCGGGACTACAGGCACGCACCACCATGCCCAGCTAATTTTTTCTATATAGATTTTTAATTGTCCAGCTAATTTCTTTCTATTTTTAGTAGAGATGGGTTCTCACTCTTGCTCAGGCTGACCTTGAACTATCCTCTCTCCTCGGCCTCCCAGAGTGTTAGGATTACCATCTTTCTTTTTTAATATCTGTTTGTTGTTTTTCTTTTTCCTGACTGTAGAAGTAATAGTCGCTCTTTGCTGATAATATGGAAAATAAAAGTATAAAAGTCATCTTTAATTCTACCTATAGAGATTACTTAATATTGAATTAAATTATGATTTGACTGTATGTATAATTTTCTGTCTTCTATATTTGCTAATATCTTGTGGGGTTTTTTTTACATAATTGACTAATACATTTGGAAACACGATTTTTAAGTACTTCAAAAATTTTCCTTTGTATATCAACCATTCACTTATTGAACATTTGGATTGTTTCCAGTTTTTCTCTAATATCTCTGATGAGCGTCCATGTTCTTAATTTACCTGCTTCTCCCTTTTATTCCCTAATGATGCAGGGCATTATTGTTTATTAACTATTTGGCAGCATAACATGTCAGTATTATTATGGCACTTATTTATAATGGCATCTATGTTTTATTGCCTAGAATTATGATGACAATTTCAATGAAAATCGAACTGGAGAAGGAGTAAAGATTGATCCAAAAGATACTAACTTAAATCAAGACAATGCCAAAGAATTGGAAAATAGTTTGCAAGAAAATGTTAATGTCACAGAGAATATCGAACCACGTGATGATCCAAAAAGTGAGGCTAAAACGTAAGTCAGAGTTGCGTATTTTATAATTACTGAATATTGATAGTAAGGATAGCTTTTCACATATCAAATAAAATCTCCTTTTCCATGACTGACCAAGTAAGATAGATCTGTCTGTACATCTATACAGACACACCCACAAGCATATGTACTTAGATGAAGCGTGTTGGAAAGAGAATGTTAAAAGAATGTGCCCACAGACATTTCAGCAACATGGCCAAAATCAGAAAGAAGTTACTTTGATCCCATTTTTGTTCCTTGTCCTGCCGTGGTTCTTATTTTGTCTTGGATCAGTAATTCTCAACACTCTCATGAGAACAAGGCTCCTGCTGAGCCTCTTTTTCAGCCGCACTCCCTAGAGCATCACTAACTACATCTCCATGCTCAGGACAGGCAGCCTATATCGGGCACCACTGTGTTGTGAGGGCACATGTGTGCAGCTTGGGGCCTTCCTGCTCAGAGGAGCCCTGGACTTCTGGGCTGCACAAGGCCATGGTGGTGGGCTAGGGGAAGGTTTCACTTGCGAGAGAGACAGTCCTTGTCCTCTCCTTCCCTGACTTTCTTGTCCCCATCCTCCTCTGTTCCTCTAGAATAGAAAATCATTTCTTGTTCCTTGAGGAAAGATCTGAACAATAAGTAGCCTCAGGTTCCTGTCATTATAGGACCATGAAAAAGACTGAAAGTGATTGAGTAAAGTGGAACATGAGTTGAAAATGTTTAACACTGGAGCAACAGTGATAGGCTGGTGGAGTATACTTAGTGGTTTCAGGAATTTAGGTAGTATGAAGGAGGGAAACAGACCAGGCTGAGGCTGACAGTCGGGCTCCGGCTATTAAAAAGGATGATAAAGAACTACACAAACCAGTAATGTCAAAGCTTTGAAGAACTTTGGTGAGTAGAAGCCTGATAGGGGAAATTCACGTTTATTTCACTCTGATGTTTGTTCCCATTTTACACATGGGGAAACTGAGTCTCAGCTTAAGTGACTTATTCAAGGACAAAAGCTGGTAAGTAGAAAAGCTGGCATTTAATTCCTGTCTGTCTGACCCGTTGAAGGCACCCAGGTCATCTAGCTCCATGGGGCCTAAGTGTTCTGTAAGAGTGCCTTGTGCTGCTTGGCAGGCCAAGAGGTGGGGCTATGGGCCCTTGAACCCTTCCTTCAGCTAGAGCTAAAGTTTTTTCATTTGCTTTCCATGTTACTTTTATGTGAGAATTCATTTGGGAAGGAAAAAGGGTTCTCAGACTTAGGCAACCACTGATATAGTTCAATTTTCTCATTTTACCGATGTGAGAAAAGTATTCAGAGAATTCAGGTGACTTTTTCACTGCTGAGGAATAGCAGGGTGAGATGAATACATCACACGCCCCACCCCCAGCCGTACCCCACTCCTGCTGTCCTGACATCCAGTGCCTCTCTGCTGGGCCCCTCTGCTGCTTCTCTATAGTGGTGCAGACACTGGGGCTACCTAGTGAGAATTGCTTTATTGAAAAATGAGTGTGTATACTATTTTTTAAAAAAAATAAGTGTTTTAGATATTATCTTCATAGAGTAGCTGTCTTTCATACTGTGATAAACTGTTTGCCAAGAATATTATCCTCAATTTTCTTAGACATATTTGTGGCATATATGTGATGATATTTTGTAAATTAGCATGTAACTTGTTGCCTTTTATGCCATTGTGTCCTTTTCTTAATGCTTTCATAGCTGGCTGAATAGTGCATAATGTTGAGTTATATTCCTAATCTGCATCTGTCAAATGTGTAGGCCATATAACTCAATACAGACCCTTGGTTTTTCTTGAAGGATAGTATATCCATGAAGTGCTTGGAAGCATTATCATAACTTATTCTTTTTTTTTTT
>VBSM01003039.1:6166100-6190185 GCA_008086735.1 Cheirogaleus medius | reverse complement strand
TCGGCCTCCCAGAGAGCTAGGATTACAGGCATGAGCCACTGCGCCCGGCCATAACTTATTCTTTATAACGCATCCTATCTGCTCCATAAATATTGTTGCAGGATTTTTACCCTATGAATTTGGTTAGCACAAATGATGGAAAGTATAAAAGGAAAATTAAAATTCATGTGGGAGATTGAGTAGAGAATGTTGAAGAGTTCAAGCAGAATAGGAGGAACCTAACTCAGTTTCTGATTTAAAGGGTACATTGAGGGGAAAACCCAACAGATCAGAAGAAAGGACATAATTTTTAAATAAAAGTAAATTCCTTACATTGAGCAAATTCAATTTTATGAAAAAATGCATTACAAAGTCTTTATTTTTTTCGTTTCTCCCTGGGACTGTTGAAATGTTTATCAGACTGGAACCACATTTAATGCCATAGATGTATGGTTATTACTGGTTGGTTATGAAGATAGTTTTGCTTCAATAAATGGAGTATTAAGAGCTTTGCTTTTTATAAAAACACTGTATAAATGTTTAGAGATATTTTAGGGGTCTTGTTTTAGCTTTTTCAATTATTTTAAGAAAATTCCTTAATTTTTGTGCCAAATTTGATTTAATTTTTATGCTATATTTAGTTTGATTCCTAAAGTTGTCCTCTTCATTTGAGATATGAAGATTAATTAAATTAGCCATTAAATTAATGAATTAGCCTTTAAAGTGCATTTCACTATTTCAAATGTTCTTGAGAGCAAGATGACTATTAAAAGGGGTACATTATTTTTGGATTATGCTGAATTCTTTCTTTTCCAGTGCTCCTAAACCCAAAGGAAAGAAAACCAAAGATATGAAAAAATCTGTCAAAGTACCTGCTGAACCACAGATAGTGGTAGGTCAAAATCATTTTCACATCTCTTTAGTGGACCTTCTTTAAGCAATATAATGTTCTAACAGTATAAATGTGTATTCGATGAGCCCTTCCCTATAGAACCTGCAATGGTGTGGATCCATCAATAGTTCTGCTTGATGGATGTTGAATTTATTTGTATACTACTATCAGTTTTTCTTTAAGTAAAAGAAGCACATTGGAAATGTTAGACTGTACTAGAAGAACAGTTACTATTCTGTTCTCCATTACTTTGCAATCTGAAGCCTTGGTGATAAGAATTACATGTGTTAAATTCTGAAGATTAATTGTGAAGCACAAACTCTTCCTCTATTCTAGTCCATGGGATCCATGCTATCAATAGTCTCAGGACCCTTAAAGTTGATGGTGTTGGCTAATGCTACCTTTGTTGAGCCTGTTTTGGTAGCTGTCCATTTTGTTAAAACATCTTTATTTTGCAGTTGTTTGATGCTTAATCTTGACATTAAAACAAAAAACACTACTCGTAGATGATAATGCTTGCTTTTATTTATAATTTTTTCCCCCTTCTTAGAGTGATGTTCTTATCAGCTGTACAACCTGCCATAATGAATTTCCATCTCGGAATAAACTTTTTGACCATCTAAAGGCCACAGGTCATGCAAGAGCACCTTCATCATCATCATCTGTAAACAGTGTAACAAGTAGTCGAAGCAAGAAGGAAAAACGTAAAAACAGATAGAAATTCTACCTATGCTTTTTTGTTTTAAACTGTCTCTGGATTTTGAAACCAAAAAACTGAACTGAAATCATCTAAAAAGTTAAAATTTCAGTGATCTGGAATTTATTGCATTGTGGAAGATTATTTTTTATCTTGTAAAAGCATTTTTTTTGTTTAATATATATTTTTTAAACATTTCACTAGTGATTGAATTCTACTTTTGCCATCTGAATTGTCTTGAATGTCTCAAAGCAGGTAAATATTATAAAGTGTATTGATTTCTGTTGACTTATATGGACAGAAATGTACGGGGAGAATTAAATTATTTTAACACATACAAATGACCCTTTGCTTTATTTTGTGAATTGCTTATTAACTATTTTTATTATTTAATGCTTTTGTATTTTGTTATGCTTCATAATCTGTCAAAAACTCAGATCTTTTTAAAGTATCAAGAGTTTTTTCCACCTGACACCATGACTCCAGTTCTGATTTTAAAATTATTTCTAAATAACCAATTGTTGATTACTGTATTTTTTTGCCCTTAAGAAGAGTGATAGGTAGAAAGTAATTGAACATATATGATGTGTTTCATGAATAATCTCTTCAAGGTTTAACTGTGTTGTTTTAATTTGATATTTTACTGGGTAGTTATCATCAATATACATCTTTTGTTTTTTTTTGCTCCGATTTGAATTGTGGAGGTGGAAGCAAATTGATTTACATGCCACTTCCTCCCTAGGCACGGTGATAACTGTAAACTATGATGGAACAAGGTAGCAGATGGTACAGAATTTTTACTGACTTTAACAAGGGAGGTGTTCTTCATTGGGGTTTTTTTTCACTATTTTCAGAAGGTTTTGTTCAGTATTTTTTATCATGCAATGCAGAAAAACTTCCTTAATGAAAGATTTTGGGATAGGGCTAATACTTATGCCATGTATTCTGTAGCAATGATGAATATTAAATCAAAAGAAATATGGAGAATCTTTATAACTGAGTATAACCAAGTACATTGATCACGATGAATCAATTTTTAGGATAGATTAAATAGGCAGTTATTTTAATTGGCCTTAAAAGTTACTTTAACACATTGACTGCCACACTAGGAAAAAAAATGTTTTTTCCTTGAGGCCATGGTGTTTTATTACAAAAATAGAATAAAAACTTCAAAAACAAAAAGATCATTTCTAATTTAATGAAAAATTTGTTAGTTTTTATTGTTTTCTGTGTGTGAGTTATATGTAACTTGAAAAATAGTTCAAGTGGCTTCCAAGATAAAGAGACATGTCAGTTACTATGCTTCACAAGGCCCTGGGCTCAAAACTAGCATGAGTTAAATACAACTCACATGGCAAGTAATATGTTAAACTCACTAGCTTGAAATGTATACCTTCAGTTCAGTGAAGTTACTGCTTATCTCCTAGGATCATCAAATGAGTGAATCTTTGGCTATGTATAAGCTCTGTGTAGAGTCCCTAATGGCAAGGTCTTTCCAATAGCCTCATAGATAGTATTGATCAGGCGTCCTCAAACTACAGCCCACGGGCCACATGCGGGTGTTTTTGCCCGTTTTTTTTTTTTTACTTCAAAATAAGATATGTGCAGTATCCATAGGAATTTGTTCATAGTTTTTTAAAACTATAGTCCGGCCCTCCAACAGTCCGAGGGACAGTGAGTGAACTGGCCCCCTGTTTAAAAAGTTTGAGGACCCCTGGTATTGATAATCTAGTTCATTCTGTGTTGTTGACTTAAAAAATAGGCATTTGAACCTTAATTTTTTCTTTTCCATTTAAAGATATGTATACTTTCTTTCCCTTCATACCTTTTTATTTCTTGCTAACTTCTATCGCTAATTCCTTATAATTCCAGTAATGACTTCTTGATCCCTTTCAGGGGAATACTAGCCAGTTTAGTATTTCTGATTTCTTCCTCTCAGGCTTCATCTGAACACTTTGCCTTCCTCTAATCTGTACTAGATGAGTTGGCTATAATTATGAATAGAAATATTAATGAACAGAAGGACATATTAGTTACATGTTATGATATAGTAAAAAAGATGAAGGGTGGAGAATGTCATACAAATGTTCTTCAGGCCTTCTTTGCTTTCCCTTCTGACAATGCAGATATTTCATTTCTTTCTGCCTCATATAAGCACTACTTAGAGTTACTTGTCACTTTTTTTCAGATTGACAAAAATCAGCCATAATTTTCAAGAGATCTTCATCAGTTGTGATTGGAAGTCAGGTCTCATGTCTAATCCTGTGTGATATTGAGAAATGATCTTCTCAGAATTTCATTTTCCTTATCTCTTAACATAGTTCTTAGCATAATTTTGTCTCCATTTATCATACAGAATCATTATGAAAGTCAAAATAGTATACATTAAGGCATTCTTTGAACGCAAAGGCTTTATACAAAATATTATTGAATTTAAATGAGTGAACCTTTTCAGTTAAAATATTTGCAGACAGAAGTATATGTGTTTAATTAATTGTACGTTAAGTTTTATAGGAATTTGCTTCCTAAATCTTCTTAAGAGGAAAACAGGAACATACATTATGCCAAGGGTAAAATATCATTTTTGGGGAATTGCAGACATTTAATTTCATTTGTCTGAGGCAAAACAATATTCTAAAATATATATTGTTAAAAGTCAGTGGTAGCTACCTATCTTGATTGAAGTTAGCTCAGATTTGGAGATACATAGAATGAGGGCTCCGGGAGGAGAGGGTTGGGGAAATCCCTTTTTGTTTTTCCTGTAATCACTCAATGGTGCCAAAGTTGGGGGTCCCCTGTAAAGCCCCTTTAGACTTTCCCTGTTTCAAAATAGGAGCAGTATCCTTAGCCTCCGCCAAGCATTTTTCTGATTCCTGGCTTCAGTCACAGAGGAGAAGAAGCAGAACTGTAAATGAATTAGTGGAAGATCATTCACATCAGAATTAATGTCCTATTGATTACTGGTGAGGCAATAATTGGTGTTTTGGTATCATGAGAAGACTTATAGAAGGATATCATGAGACGTTTTTATTTTCTCTAAATCTTTCCCTGCAGAATTTACAGATTGGAAATTACTATTTTTAGAAGATTATCCCTGAAGTTATTTAACTCATACAGGAAATAAAATTCTTGTAATCTATAGTTTCATTTTAGAGCACCCCAAAACCCTGCAAATGTTCTGTATTGTGGTGCCTATTCTAGCCTAACCTTCAACATAAAATAATATTAATACATAGAACCTTTTAACCCTTATATTGCTATTTGATGCAAATTCAGTTTCGTGTAATGTGCAATGCTGAAGTATCTCTACTCAATATGATTAGCCCATTACTTATTTGTTAAGTTTATATAATATCATTATAGTAAAATAATAGGCTCTTTTGGTTGGTGAGGGAGAACAGAGATGATTGTCTGATTTCTTGTTTCATGGAAGAGGAAGCTGAGCTCAAGGAGATACGAGCTCCACAGCCACAGGTGGTGAGTGACTGCTGCTGTAAGAACATGGCAGGTTCCTGGACTCCCAACTCAATAGTCCTTTCTGTTATACCCCAAAATGTGTTACATGGGGAAAAAAAGATTACTTTTAAGAAGAAGCAAGATAACTTTGAGAAAGAGCAAGAGGGAGAGGCATGGACTTATTAATATCAAAGAATATAATAAAGCTGTAAAGATCAATGTGTGATTGGTGCCAGTATAGCTTGGTCAGTAGATCCCTGATGAGAATAAAGAGTCCAGAAACAGGCCCAAATCTTATATGGGAACTTGATTTTTGACAGAAGCTATCTTTATGGTGAAAGCATACCCTTCCCCCAAAATAAACCAGATGGATTGAAGACCTAAATATGAAAAGCAAAACTTTTAGGTGAGAATCTATAAGATCGTCTATGAGATCAGCCTGAGCAAGAGCAAGATCTCACCTCTACTAGAAATAGACAAATTAGCTGGGTGTCCTGATGAACACCTATAGTCCCAGCTAATCAGAAAGTGGAGGCAGGAGGATCACTTGAGCCCAGGAGTTTGAAGTTTCAGTGAGCTATGATGATGCCACTGCACTCTACCCGGGGTGACAGAACAAGACTCTGTCTCAAAAAAGAAAAGAAAAAAAAAATAAATGATTTAGCAAAAGGGAAAGATTTCTTTAAGACACACAAGCACATGCTTATAGGGAAATAGGACTGCATTAAAATTAAGAGTTCAGAAAACAATAGGCACCATAAGTGAAAGGACAAACTACAGACAGGGAAAAAATGTTTGCAGTACATGTAACTGTCTAAGGTTTAGTATCCAGAATACATTAAGAAGCAAAAGAACCTTGTACAGAATCAGTGAGAAAATGATAGCTGTGCATTGGAACAGCAGTTCTGAAACCTTTTAGTGTCAAAACCCCTTTACCTTCTTAAAAATTGAGAACCTTAAGTAGTTTTGGTGTATGTGGGTTTTATCCATTGATATTTACTGTATTAGAATTAAAATTGAGAAAATTAAAAAGTTTAAAAAATAATACATGTTAAGTAATTATAGAAAATAGTTTTCAAAAGTTTAATGAGAAGCATGGCATTGTTTTACATTTTTATAAATCTCTTTAATGTTTAGCTTAATGAAAGACAGCTGGACTCTCATACCTGCTTCTGCAATCAGTGTGTTGCTGTACGTTTTGGTTAAGTATATGAAGAAGAAAATCCAGCCTCACATGGATAGGTAATTGGGAAAAGAGGGACCTTGCAGGCCCCTGAATGGGTATCAGGGGACCTCCAGGGTCCTTGGACCACACGTAGAACTGCTGCATTAGAAAAATGGGTACACTATATGAAAAGGCTTTATTAGTCAAAAAATGTGAAAAAGTAGATGATTATTGTCCTGATAATCAGGGATATGTGACTTTGTTTCATGCTTTCAGATTGGCAAAAGGTAAAAAGTCACAAGATCAAGTGTTAGGATGGAGAAATGGGAACACATTCACTTCTTTGGAGTGAAAATTGGTTCAATTTGATGGTGTCTAAGAAAGTTGAAGATACACATACCCCATGACCCAACAATTCTGGGTATATACCTAGAGTCTTACTTCTCAAAGTGTGGTCCACAGAGAAGCAGCATGGGCTTCAC
Source organism: Cheirogaleus medius (assembly GCA_008086735.1). Lineage (NCBI taxonomy): Eukaryota > Metazoa > Chordata > Mammalia > Primates > Cheirogaleidae > Cheirogaleus > Cheirogaleus medius. Next base: position 6,183,514 of record VBSM01003039.1, on the reverse strand, counting down.
CTGGGAACTTCGCAGCTCTCAGGTCCTACCGTGGACCTGCCGAATCGGAATCAGTGGTTAACAAGATTTCTTAGGTGACTCATATGCTCATTAAAGCTTGAGAATGCTCTAGAGAAACCCACACAAGTATGTAAAAGGAGATGTACAAAGAATGCTCACAGCTGAATTGTTTGTAACTAGGAAAAGTTGGAAATAACCTAAATGCTCATGAGCAAGAAAATGGATAAATTGTGTCCTGTTTATAAGATGGCAAACAATTGAGCAGTTCCAATGAATGAACTTGATAAGTAATACCAATGTGGATGGCCCTTGAAAAAATATCGGATGGAAATAATCTGTCACAGAAGATGAAATGTATGCCACTTACACAGTTTTTAAAAATACTATCTTGATATTTATATAGAGAAAGTATAACAACATTAATGGGAAAGGATAGACACCTCATTCAGAAAAGCAGTTGCCTTGGAGAGGAATAGAACTGGGTGTGGCTAAAGAGACCTCATCTGAATCTTTTTTTTCTTTTAAAGCTCTGAAGGAAAATGTTAGCATTTATTAATTCTGGATGGTGGGTGTATGGGGGTTTGTTACTCTGTTCTCACAAAATACTTCAAACATCCAGAAAAATACAAATTAATGCTCCACTTTGCTGGCAGAATATACACTTGCGCAAAGGGGGACATAAAGGATTTTACATCTACTTTTTTTTTAAAATTTTTTTAATATTCATTTTTCTTTTTCTTTTTTTTTTTTTTTCCAACTTAACCCTTGTAAAGATTTACATCTACTTTTCCTGGCATATTCCATAAATGCATTGTGACAGAAGTAATTTTTATATTCTCTTTTAGAATTCTGATTTTTAGTTGGGCACAAAGCCACAAAAAGTTACCTTCACAGCCTTTCTTGCGGCTAAATGTCAGTTATCTGAGCAACTTTTGGCACATGTTCTTAAAGATACGGGTATGTGCTTATTCTTTCCTTCTGCCAGCTTAAAAGAAGAGGTAATTGCTGGAGCTCTGGCCCCCATCTGGGATGAGTCCTCACCAGGGCCGAGCAACAAAAGAACAGGAGCTTGAGTCCTTGACACCTGAGAGGGGTCCTAAGCTCCCAGACCACCTACTTCTGCACTCGAGAGTAATAAAACTACATTTCTGAAGCCACCGTTGTTTTGAGCTTTCTGTCACAGGTGACTCAAATCCTGATTAGTTCACATTTCGGCGTGTGTATAATTACCTAAATGAGAGCTATCTATAGTTTACAGTGGCAAGGCATATGGGCTTTAAACTCTTAGAGATCTTGGATTGAATTTCAGCTCCAGTGTTAACTGTATGATCTTGGGCAAGTCATTTCAACCCTGAAGATATCTCTTTTTAAAAGCTGTAAAATACAGGTGAGACTAAACTTGCAAAATTATAAAGATCTTAAGTGTGAGCACAGTGCCTGGCACATAGTAGGCATTCAATAATATTAATAATTAGCTTTTATTTATTTTCAATAGTTTCTTACAATTTTCTTGCTTTATCTATTCACTGTGTTTTCTGGAATAATCCAAATAATGAAGTAATTTGGGGAGAAATAAGTGATTAAATTGATCCTATTGTATATATTTTTAAATAGTACTGTTGTATATGTTGGAATTCTTTCTGGCCTAAGTGGAACAAAATTTTTAAAGGCTAATGTTGGAAGCTGCCTTGAAGATCAGTGATCCTTAATTATGTTAGAAGGCTCAGTGCATTTGTATAGATAATTACTTTGCCATTAAAACTAGTCAGAGGCCCCCAAATCATTGAGGTCCTTCCAGATAGCGCATCAAGTGCCTTCTGAAAATAGAAAAGGCTCAAATTATCCTTTGCACTACAAATCATTTGAATGGTACTTAGAGAAAAATTTTTAACTATTTCTAAAAATGAAAAGGTCATGGAAAGTGAGCATTTAGACAAAATGGCATATAATTTATTTATCTCTTCAGATACTTTTATTTTCAAGTTTAATAAGAACTCATACTTTTGTGAGTCCCGAGGTAACAATTGTGTTAACATGTTGTGAAGCAGAATTTCCAACAGTTCCATCCAACAATGGAATGGGTCTTCTGTGATGTAGTGAGCTCCCTGTTCCAATGAGGGTACGGTCAGAGGCTGGCCAGTCTGTCAGAAACACTGTAGAAGGATGCCTGCCCTGGCTGAGAGACTGCCTGAGTGACAGCAGGCAGGGGCTGTGGCTACTAGATAGTCTACATTGAGTTGCAGAGAAGCCCAAGAGTTAGAAGAGGAGGCAGCAGTGCCCTCTGGCAAGCTAGCTCACACCGCTCTGCCTGTCCCAGGCAGCTGGGCTCACTTTGAAGCCCTAATGCATTGGCAACCATGTTCTTAGGGCACCTCTGTTGGCAGTGATTTCATTGCTCTTAATGCCCACTTTCCTCCTAATCTACTAGATGGGCAAACTGGGAAGTACTTTTTGAGTATCTTATGTTTCTGGCAAGATTGTTAGGGACAATTTGTCATTTCTATTTTGGAGTTTAAAATCCTCATTTTTCAAAAAGGAGCAGCAGTTTTTCAGAAGCTGATTTCACTTTTGTTAGTTTGGAAATTGTTTTAATAATGGAATTAAAATGTTCTGTAAAACATTGAGAATAATACAATGAAGACAAGTATCACCTGGAATCCCACACATGTAAGTGTCTTAATGTCTATCCCCAAGACTATTTCTAGGCAGATAGGTTTCACAAAACTGTATTTGTCCTCTTGATACTGTTTTAAAACTTGCTTTTCCACTTCATACATTTTGCACATGTTCCATGTCAGCTTTTATTAATATTCTAAAGGCTGCATGATACTGTATGATTTTGCATAATTTAATTACTCCCCTTTTAATGGACATTTAGGTTTTCCGATTTTTCGCCATCACCTTCTGATGGATAGCCTTATGCTTACCTTTATGCTGCTTTTAGTTTATTTCCCCCCTTTGGGATAATTCCTAGAAGGGGAAGTGTTGGGTCAAAGGGATTACCCGTGTAAAATGTTGGTCTGCACTGCCAGATTGCCCTCCTAAAGAAGAGTTATGTTCTGGTAACAGTGCAGGAGAGAATAGCTTATGTCATGACAAGGCCACAGTATAAAATTGTTTATAACACATCTGCAAAAAACATTTGAATATAAAGTTAAGCTGGAAAGGATTGAAAATATTACCGTTTGAGTAACGCCATTTTCTTCTGAACAACAAAGTTTGTCCTTGCTTATCTGCCAGTGACATCAGGACGCGCTCTTCAGACAGCAGCAGCCGACCTTTAGTCAGGAACGGGCTGGCTGGAACGTCCTGTCCAGCAGTCTGACAGGCAGTGTGAACCTCACAGAAGCCTCACACCATTTTCACACCAGCCAAGACCAACCAAATAGGCATTTATGTCATTCCAGAATATTAGCACAGATATCTTAATCATTTTAAGCTTTGATCTGTTTAGGTCCTTCATAGTATCTTCACTGAACAAAAAGCAACAAATCAACATCAGCCAACATTGGAAGCATCTTTTGAGGGCATGGTTGTTCTGTTTTGCTTCTAGTCATCTGTGTTAAAGGGAGTCATCTCACTTCTCCAGGTCCTTCCCTGCTGTAGAAGCCGAAATCCACTGTGGGTGGAGAGGAAGGGGGTGCATCAGAGACAAAGTTCTTTCACTGAGCATTAAAAAAAAATCAGTACTTCATGCAGCTGCCTGCTTTCCAAACTTGAATTGTCTTTTGAAAGGGTAGCACAAATGCAGGTGGTAGATCCCTGCAAGGAGTTTTGAGGGAAAACTTCCTTATTCAAAGTGGGCAGGCCTGTGTGCAGCCACTTGTTAGCTGAGATACATGCCTTCTGTATTCGTGGTCCCGCAAGAGATTATGTGGCTGTACGTACATCTTTGGTGTGCCTCTGGCAATACTCTCTAACTCAGACCCCCGCGCCCCGTTGACGTGCAGCAGTCAGTGCCCTCAGGTGACTATGGCTGTGCCCAGAGGAGAGGCACTTGGATTCAGTCTCCCCAGCCTAACCCAAGTAGCTCCTTCCTGGGTCCATCCTAGTCCTGTTGCCCAAGGACCCTGCCCTCGTAACAGGTAACACTGAGTAAATCCTCAAAGATGACGGGAGAGTGTGGATCTTGAAGTTACATCCACATGGGTTCAAATCCCAGCTCCAGAATTTATAAGGTTTGTTAGCTTTGGCATATTACGTTAAAGCTTTGAGCCTGTTTTCTTTGAAGTAAAATGGAGATGGTAAGTACCTATTTCATAGGTTAGTGGTTAAAATTATATAAAATATGTACAAGTAGCCTAGCAGAGTGATTGGCACACAATTGCCTATTAAATCCTAGCTCCTGATCCATTCCAATTCCCTTTTCCTCGTGGAGTGCACTGAGGAACATGGGTTTAATTGCCAATCAGTCTTTACCCAGATCTTCCTATCCTGCACATTTTCTTCTCTGGCTTTCAATTTCTTCACCATTTTATAGGAACCAGATTGGATGCCCTTTATTGATTTCATGAGTCCTCTTAACCTGGGGCCACTGCAAGAGGCAGCTCTGGCCACCCCCAGTCTCTGGACCCCAAGTCAGCTTCCTCAATTCATCAGTAGCCCTCAGAGTTAAGGGAAGTGCAGGGCTAAACGTGACAGAAACTTGCATGAGAATGGGACCTCTCTCCCACTAGAGACTTGGAATCTCCTTTGCTTGGAAAATGTCACCAACTTTCTGGGATTCTAAACCAAGAATAGACCTATTTAAACACTAAGAAATATGTATTAAACACTTGCTATTAGGTTTCCTTGTGTTGCCCCTAATTTATCAAATTGTTCTGTATTGAACAGAGAAAAGACCTTGGGCTTTGCAAGTAAACAGACCTGGGTTTGAATCCCAGCTCTGGCACTCACCTGCTATGTAACCCTAAACAAATTGCTTAATTGACACCTCACTGAGCTCTGGCTATCTGTAAAATGAGAGTAATGTTATTGTATTATTAATAGTTTCCTATTGCTGCAAATAACAAATAACCACAAACTTGGTGACTCAATATGAATTTATTATCTTGCGGTTCTGGAGGTCAGACATCCTAATTGGGTCTAACGGAGCTAAAGGCAAGGTGTTGGCTGGTTCCTTCTGGACGCCCTAGGGGAGACTCCATCTCCTTGCCTGTTCCAGCCTCTAGAGGCTGCCTGCCTTCCTTGATTTGTGGCCCTTAACATCTTCAGAGACAGCAATGGCAGTGTGAGATGGGCGCCAGTACAGGTCAATAGATCCCTAATAAGAATAAAGAGCCCAGAAACAGGCCCTGTACATGGGAACTTGATTTTTGACAGCTTGTGGCAAGCTATCTTTATGGTGAAAATCTGCAGTGCTTTACGCCCTTCCCCAAAAATAAACCAGATGGATTGAAGACCTAAATATGAAAAGCAAAACTTTTAAATGAGAATCTATCAGATTATCTTGATGAGTTTGCAAAAGGGAAAGATTTCTTTAAAACAAGACAGCAGGAAGTCCTAGAAATACATATCACTTTCCTTAAAAAAGATACTCAAGCTCATCGAAATAAAGGAAATCAAAATTACACTGGCAAAAAGATACCAGTTTTCACTTACTCGACTGCATTAAAATGAAGACTTTTGTAGAACAACAAGCACCATAAGTAAAAGGACAAACTACAGAGAGGGAGAAAATGTTTGCAGTACATATAACTGTCAAGGGTTTAGTATCCAGAATACATTAAAAGAGAAAAGAATCTCATACAGAATCAATGAGAAAATGACAGCTGTGCATTAGAACCACCAGTTCTCAAGCCTGGTAGTCTCAAGACCCTTTTACACTCTTAAAAATTGAGAAACTTAAAGGGTTTTAGTATATGTGTGTTATAGCTATTGATATTTACTATATTAGAATTTTAAAAATTGAGCAAATTTTAAAATATTAATTTATTTAAAAATAATATGCATTAAATAAATAACAATTGTAGTAAATAACTAGTTTGCAGAGCAAAAGGGTAATGAAAAGAGTGGAATTGTTTTTCTTTTTTTTAGTGGCCTAGATGTTGCTTTCATTTTCACAGCTCTTCTGACTCTGCCTCCTCCTTCCACTTATAAAGACCCTGGTGATTACACTGGATGCACCTGGCTCTTCCAGACTAATCTTCCCATCTAAAGATCCTTAACTTTATCAACTCTACACAGTCCCTTTTGCTACGTGATGGGGCATATTCTCAGGTTTCAGGGATTAGGATATAGGCATCTTTGGAGCAGATGCGTTATTCTGTCTGCTGCAGCCACCTAACTCAAAGGGCCATCGGGGGACCGAAGTGATGATGCCTCAGAGCTCAGAAATCTCAGCCCGGCATAGGCAGCCCTGTTGACAGGTCGCAGGCTTCGAGCAGACTGTCAAGTCCATGAGGGCACAGAGGGGCCATGTCTTCCTTTTTTGTCCTCTACCCTACCTAGCATAGTGCTGGAAGCACAGCACATGCTTAAGACATACTTCCTGAACTTCAGTTAAATTCAGAGCGCGCACACACACACACACACACACGCACAGAAAGCAGAATGTGGTTAGAGGGCTCTGGCCACTCACCGTGTTATGATCTGTGGGTATATATGGGCCTTAGCAAACCATTTTTCGGCTATTTCAAACGCTGAATGCTACTGTGGTTCCTTTGCAGCTGTGCTGAGGGGATGATTTGCATAGGCACTGTCACTCCGCAGCCCCAGGGCCTGGCTGTGTTTACACTAGTGAAAGGGCACTCCTGTCCATCAACAGAGTTGATTCGCACTCACTGTACACACACTTGATGAGAAGTTGAACGACTGAAACCTCCCGACAGCCCAAAGGATGAGCCTTGTGCTTGTCTAGTGTTCTCCATCAAGCCCTGGATGGAACACAAATCCCTGAAGCAGTACGACACGGTCCTTCTAAAGTAAAATCTCACAGCTTTAGCAGCTAGGGAACATCCGATTAGTTTTTGTTTTTTAGAAAGAAATTTACCAGTTTTCCATATTTTTTCTGAAATCCTTCTATACTTTGCAGGAGACAGAATCAAAGCAGCATGATACTAGTGCAAATTGTGGGAATGAGTGACTAATCTACCAGTCCTGCTGTTTACTTCCAAGGGGAGGCTTGTTGATTAGCAAACAGAGCCTCTCTCTGTCCCCATATGTGAGGAGACCATGTGGTTGTTCGATTGGCGAGTTTGGGAGAGGAACTGAGCTTGGGTGGCTCCACTCCGACTCCTCCCCTTCTTTGGGTTGGCCTGGCTGCCTGTGGGGTGCGAGTGCTCCAAGTCTGATCCAGACCCACGGGGAGGAGAGCAAAGCAGTAAAGTCTCTGCTTCGCAGCGGGAGGCTAGGCTGGGGGGCTGTCTGTGGCTATGTGTGCCTGGTGGTCTCTGTCTCACCCTGGGGTTTAGTAATAGGAAGCTACTGTTGCTGCACACCTTTGACTTATCAGTAATAAAATTGATATTTTGATGCCCATCTGCTTTAATCTCTTTTCTTTCAACTGATTTAGAACGTAGGTGGGAAAAGGAGTTTTATATATTGGGTTCCCTCAAGGCTCAGTAGGCTAAGGCTACCTTTTGCGATCATAATTTGTAATAGCGAAGTGTTTTCCTTGTTAGTAGTGGAAACTAACTTTGGTTACTTTAAGCAAGACCAACTACAACAAAGACTGGAACCAGAACAGCAGCTCTACTGGCACTAGCAGTAGAGAGTCCTAGAAATACATATCACTTTCCTTGAAAAAGATGCTCAAGCTCATCCAAATAAAGGAAATCAAAATTACACTGGCAAAAAGATACCAGTTTTCACTTATTCGATTGTAAAATTCAAGAAGTTTGAAAACATTCTCTGTTGAGAAAATATAAAAGCAGACAACCTATAAAAATTGCAAATGCATATAATCTTTCACCCAAAAATTATAATGCTAGAAATACATCCCACAAATATATTCACACAAATATATTCCCAATATATTCATATTGGGAAAAAAAGAATTTTTTCCCAATGAATGTATTTTATTTTTTCACTTATCTTGTTATTCTGTTCTTTTTAAAAATTGATACATAATATTTGTATGTACTTACAGGGTGGTACGTGTGATATTTTGATATATGCATGCAATGCGTAATGATCAAATCAGGGTATTTAGGATATCCAAAACCTCAAACATGTATCATTTCTTTGTGTTGGGATTATTTCAAATCTTCTCTTCTAGATATTTTGAAATATATAATAAATTATTAACTATAGTCACCCTACTGTACTATTGAACACTAGAATTTATTCCTTCTATCTGTATGTTTGTACACATTAACCAACCTTTTTTTCTCCCCTTTCTTTTCACCCTTTCTAGTCTCTGGTAACCAACAATCTATCTTCAGGAGATCCACTTTTTCAGCTCTAACATATGAGTGAGAAGATGGGATATTTGTCTTTCTGTACCTGACTTGCTTCACTTAACATAATGACCTCCAGTTCTATCCATGTTGCTGCAAATGATAAGATCTTATCCTTTTCATGGCTAATAGTATTCCACTGTGTATATATACCACATCTGTTTATCTGTTGATGGACACTTAGGTTGATTCCATATCTTGGCTATTGTGAATAGTGCTGCAATAAACATGAGGAAGTGGAGAAAGCATCAATTATGTAGATGTTCCTAGGTAGGGGGAAGAATATCTGATTCTGTGTCCTTGCAAGGTAAACTTGCAATTCATTATTAGTGTGGAAATTGAACAGGCTTTAGTTTTAGGAGTTTTAGGTGCTAGACATGGGTACAATTTGCATGTCCTTGCTTACAGGAAGTTAGCAAAAAATTTCCTTAATGAAATGATCTGTGGGGCCAGTTCTTCATAGGTGCCTGAGGCTTTTAACTTCTCTTTTGCATAAGGACTTAGTGGGTGGCCCTGAGACTTTGATTTTCTTTTTATGTATTCTAGATACAAGTCCCTTATCAGATATCTATGATTTACAAATATTTTATCCCAGTCTGCAGGTGGTCTTTTCACTTTTTTCATGGTGTCCTTTGAGCCTTGAAAGTTTTAAAATTTGATAATATCCAGATTATTTACCAAATTGAGTTTTTTTGGGTTTTGTTTTTTTGAGACAGGGTCCCTGTGTTGCCCAGGCTAGAGCGCTGTGGCATCATCATAACTCACTGCAATCCCAAATTCCCGGGCTCAAGTAATTCTCCTGCCTCAGCCTCCTGAGTAGCTGGGACTACAGGCATGTGACACCATGCCCAGCTAATATTTTTTAAAAAAATTTTTTGGAGAGACAAGTTCGTGCCATTACCTGGGCTGGTTGTGAACTCCTGGCCTCAAGTGATCCTCCTGCGTCAGCCTCCCACAGTGCTAGGATTACAGGTGTGAGCCACCATACCCAGCCAAAAATTGAGTTTTGAATTATAAGTCAGGCAAATGAGGACAAGAGAGAATGGCACTCCAGGGCCAGAACAAGCAGAACATGCAAATGCACAGGAGTGTAACAGTATAGTACATTTTAGTAATTCTAGGTAGTTTGGTTGGGCTTAGCAAGAGGGTTGTGGGTGAGAAGTAAACAAGAAATCAAAGTAATATAAAATGGTAAACCATGTGAAAATACTAGATTTTATTCTACAATCAGCAGGAACCACTAAAAAATTGCTAAGTAGAAGGCATAAAAATCAGATTTGCAGTTTAGAAAGATCCTTCCATTGCAGTGTGGAAAATGGATGGCTGGAAGGTGATATTAGAGACAGAGAAGCCTGGTGCTCTGATCCTGGAGAGAAATGAGGTCTTGAACTCAAGCAGACACTGTGTAGACAGAGATTATGGAATGATTTGAGAGATGCTAAGGAAATAGAATGGAAAGCACAAGGAGACCATTGAGATTTGGAGGATGAAGGGTAGGGAAGAATAAAAAGTTACTGCTAGGTTTGTGGTCTGGGTGAGTCAGTTGAGGGAACACAGCCAGGGAAGACAGTGGAAGGGGGGCAATTGGGGTCAAGGAGTTCAGGCTCCCATGTGTTGGATTGAAGTTCCTGGAGAATGTCCAGGAGAAGGTATTGTTGCAGGTAGATAGGCGTTAGCATGCAGAATATTCATCAGGGAGCCCTTTGGGACTAGCCTGTGGAAAGGAGGAGAAGGAGGCAAGACTGGGCAGAGAGAGAAGTCAGTCAACAGCCCAGTGACATCCATGACAGGTGGCTCAACAGAGCCTCCCCTTGTTAAGCCAAAATCACTGAGCCTTTATGCTCCTGCCTGGGTTGTCTTGGATCATCACTGAATGTGGATCATCTAGAGAAGGATGTGAACTTGGACAAGTCTTCTCTGTGCTTGAGGCAATTCTTAAAGGGGCTGACAGAGGCAGGTGTCTGCTGACCACACCCCCAGCTTCAAGGGAAAACGAATCCTTTCCTGAAGAAGAATCTGGGGTGGGGGTGTCCACGACCAAAGCCATCACGGATATGCAGTAGGGAGCCTTGTATATGTGGATTTGGAGAAAGATACTCACAGGGGGTAGGTCTAGGGCAGGGAAGGGGAGTTGGAAGTGATCAGCATTCATGGCATTCTTGGTGCCACATGACTGAAGGTGATACGCTACGCGGAGGGCAAAACGCGAGAACAGAGTGGGCAGAATGTTGTTAGGATACTTCCAAGTACACATAACAGGATTCCTAGCTAAAAATACCCTAAATGATAAGGGTTTTCTATCTCAGATAACAAGAAGTTTGGAAGCAGGGGATTATGGGATGGTTCATTTGGTAGCCCAGGAATGTCAGCAAGGACCCAGGCAGATCCTTCTATCTGTCCTGCCATGCTTAGTGTGTTGGTTTCTGTCAGACTTGTCCCATCGCAATCAGGAGATGGCTGCCTCAGCTCTGGGCAAGAAGGGCAGTATAACTGCAAAGGAAAAAACTCACTGTTTCCATCCCCACACTCACATCATCCACAGACTCACACTGTCTATACACTCACACTTCTGTCTATACACTCACTGACACCAGATGTGTGGGGATTTTCCACACCAACAAATCTCCAACTCTCTGGGCACCAACTGGGTGTCCTACAATTCAATCATGACACTGGAGTTAGCACAGACCCTGCAGGTTAAGGACTCAGTCCCACAAGACTGACCCCCACTTTAGACATCAATTACAAATAATAAGTCTCCAAGTTACCCAATTTTTATCCAACTTGGCTCCTCAGGTTTGATAATTTGCTAGAACAGCTTATAGAACTCAGGGAAAGAAGTTTACTGGTTTATTATATTTTAAAAAGATACGATAAAGGATATAGATGAACAACCAGATAAAGAGGTGCGTAGGGTGGGGTCTGGAGGGGTCCCAAGTGCAGGAGCTTCTGTTCCTGTGGAGTTGGGGTGCACCTCCCTCCAGGCATGTGTGTTCACCAACCTGGAAGCTCTCCAAACCCCATCATTTGGGAATTTTTACCGAGTCTTCATCACATAAGCATGATCAATTATTAACTCAATTTCTAGCTTTTCTTTCCACCTTGGAAGATGCGAAGTGGGTCTGAAAATTTCAAATGTCTGATCATGGCTTGGTCTTCCTGGTGACCAGCCTCATGCTGAAGCTATGCAGAAGCTAACCAAGAGTTGCCTCATTGCAACAAAAGATGCTCCTAGCACCTAAGAAATCCCAAGGGATTTAGGAGCTCTGAATAAGACTTTTCTGTAACTCCCAGCACATAGAAAATCCACGGGGTTTAGGTGCTCTGTGCCAGAAACTGGAGTCAAAGACCAACTATTAGAACCAAAGATGCTTCCAGAACCTCTCTCACTTAGGAAATTACAATGGTTTTAGGAGCTCTGTGCCAGAAACTGGGGCTGAAAACCAAATGTATATTTCTTAATATATCACAATATCATAATAACTTCAGTCATTTCTCTCTTTTCTTTTTTTAAATAGGAATCAAAAAAAAAAAAATGAAGGGAGGTAAAGAATCTTCTCCAGAAGCTTCCCACTCCACCCCCAGTAGCCTCTCCTTACATCTCATTGGCAAGGGATTCGCCCCTGAGTCTGGGGATGAGGCCACACCCTACCCCCTTAGGACGGGCACCTGAACAAAAGTGGGAACAGGAATACAAGGGGACATGGCTGTTGGGTAGGCAGCCACCAGTGTCTGCCACCTAGACTGGTTAACATTGATTTTCAAAGCTGGAAACAGGCCCAGGAGACTAAGCAGGAATAGTCGGAGAATTAGGAGGAGAATCAGGGAAAATAGAAGCAAGAAGCCAAACCAGTTGAGAGATCATCAACTGTGGCAAAGGCTGCAGAAAAAGTTAAGGAAAAGGTTAAGAGAAGGACTGACATGTGTCCATTGGACTGGGCAATTCAGAGGTTTCTAGGTGTGTCCATGGACAAGTATCGGCAAAGTGTGTGGTCAGAGACGGAATTGCAGTAGGCTGAGGGAGTGAAGGTATCAGGACAGAAAATGACAACAGAGTGGGGTTGCTCAGGGGAGCCAGCAGAGAGAGGTCAGAAAACCTTTGGGACAAGACAAAGCTATGGCGACAGAAAACAGATCAGTGATTGCCAGGGCTGGGGGCGGAGGAAGGGAATTCATTACAAAGGGATCCATGAGCATTTTGGAAGGTATGGAACTATTCTATATCTTGATTTGGAGGTGGTTACCTGCCTCTGTGCATTTGTTGAAACTTGCAGAACTGTTCACTAAAAAGGGTGAAATTTATTACACATATATTATGCCTTAATTTTATAAATTAAAAACAAATAAACAAAAAGAACACAACACCCACAGCCCCTCTCCTTGGGGACTTGGGAGCCCCCTCCCTGAGGACTGAGCACTGTGATGACCATAGTGCCCCCGTGTCATGCTCTGCCCAAGCACGGTAACCTCAGGAACAGACATCCCCAAGCCAGTGCCGGGAGCCTGCACTGACATCACTCGGCGCCGGCGAGCAAGAGGCAAATTAGAAACATGAAGCCAAGGTCGTTGTCTGTTTTCACTCCACCACCCATTTTCAAATAGAAACTTCAGTTTTTTAGATCCAAGTCTAATTTTTTTTAAAATTTAAAGAAAATTTGAACCTCAAGCTTAATTCTCTATATTTTTTGTCATCTTATTAGTATTATCACAGTGATACCTTAGGGGAGAAGTTATTACCCTTTTGAGGGGATCCCTAAAAATAGTGTATGTTTTTCAATGAATCTATTCTGGAATTTTAGAAGTTTATATTTTATCCCTGTTGAGGCACTAGAATCTGAAGCTTTATTTCAAAAAAGTGCATAGTGATCTTATTAAGCAAAATCTCCCTTTCATCTTTTTTTTTTTTTTTTTTGAGATAGGGTCTCCCTTTGCCACCTGGGCTAGAGTGCAGTGGCATGATCATAGCTCACTGAAACCTCCAACTCCTGGGCTCAAGCAATCCTCCTGCCTCAGCCTCCCTAGGAGCTGGGACTATAGGTGCGTGCCACCATGCCTGGCTAATTTTTCTATTTTTGGGGGGTGGGTAGAGATGGGGTCTTGCTCTTGCTTAGCCTGCTCTCAAACTCCTGAGCTCAAGTGATATTCTCCATACGTGAGTATATATTTTAAAAATTTTTTTAAATCAAAAAAATGTAAAATTTACCATTTTAATCATTTTAAGTATACAACCCAGTGACATTAACCGTATTCACAATGTTATACAACCATTTTCAGAACTGTTTCATCATCCCGAACAGAAACTCTGTACCCCTTAAACAACAACTTCCCATTTCCTCCTCTCTGTAGCTGCTGGTAATCTCTATTATACTTTCTATCTCCATGAATTTGCCTACTCTGGGTACCTCATATAAGTGGAAGCATACAATTTGTCCTTTTGTGATTGCTTTATTTCATTTAGCATAATCTTTTCAAGGTTGGTTCATGTTGTAGCATGTGTCAGCATTTCCTTCCTTTTTAAAGCTAGGTAATGTTCCACTGTATGTACATACACATTTTGTTCATCCATTCATCTATTGGTAAACATTTGGTTTGTTTCCACCTTTTGCCTATTGTGAATTATGCTGCTGTGAACATGGCTGTACAAATATCTATTCGAGTTCCTGCTTTCAAATTGTTTGGGTATATATATTCAGAGGTGGAATTGCTGGACCATGTGGTAATTCTATGTTTAAGTTTTGAGGAACCACAGTGCTATTTTCACAGTGGAAAACATTACTACCAGTAATGCACACGGATTCCAATTTCCCCACATTTCACCAACATTTGTTATTTTCTGTTTTGTGGTAACAGCCATCCCAATGGCTATGAAGTGGTATCTCATTGTGTTTTTGATTTGCATTTCCCCAGTGACTAGTGATGTTGAGCATCTTTTCATGTGATTACTGGTCACTTGTATATCTTCTTTATGTCTATTGAGTTCTTTGTCCATTTTCAAAAGGTTTTTGTTGTTGATGTTGAGTTGTTGGAATTCTTTATATATGCTGCATGTTAATCTCATATCAGATACATGATTTGCAAATATTTTCCTTCATTATATGGCTGTCTTTTCACTCTCTTGATAGTGTCCTTTGATGCACAAAAATGTTAAATTTTGAATAGGACCAATTTATCTATTTTTCTTTTGTTGCTTGTGCATATGGTGTTATATCCAAGGAATCCTCACCAAATCCAATATCATGAAGATTTTCACCTACATTTTCTTCTAAGAGTAATAGTTTTAGTTCTTATGTTTAAGTCTTTAATACATTTTGGATTTATTTTTATACATATTGTAAGGGAAGGGTCCAACTTCATTTTTTTTTCTTTTTGCATGTGGATATCCAGTTTTACCAGCACTATTTGTTAGAAAAAACTGTCTTTTTCCCCACTGAATTGTCTTGGCACCCTTGTCAAAAATCAATTAACCATATACGTGAGGATTTATTTCTGGGTTTTCTATTCTACTCTGTTGGTCTATATGTCGGTCCTTATGCCTGTGCCAAAGCTATGGTGTTGATTACTATAGCTTTGTAATAAGTGTTGAAATCAGGAGTGTGAGTCCTCCAACTTTGTTCTTCTTTCTCAAACATATTCTTTTAAAATTGTGCACATAGACAGAATGCATTTCTGAAAGATATTTTTAAGAGTAGCAACCTCTGAATCTTCAAAACTTCAATACAAAAACTAAACTGTCATCTTCCCTTTCTTTGCCGCACTAAAAGGATTGAATGAAAATATATCCTGCTTCTTTCTACCAAAACCCACCACCTCCTCTCCCCACAATCCCTCTGGAAGTAATGTAGGGATAAGGAAGAAAAGGAAGGTGGAGAGAGCCTGAATGCAGCCATTTGGGCCTGCACCACCCCCTAACCACCCTGAACTGGGAAGTCGCCAGCAAGTCACCTGCTTGGGACCACCAGAGAGGATGGATGAATTACTAAGCTGGAAGCCTTACAAACTGTTCGTACTTACCTTTCTGTGACAGCAGTTTATGATTAACAGTTATGGCCTGACCTCAAGACAATACTGGTCATGTATGAGGTTTTGAACATTGAAAAACATTACCATTGCTCCATAAGGGCCCCCATCCTGTTCAGGATAGGACCCCTGCTCTGTCTGTGGAGTAGGGTCTACTGTCTCAATAAAACCTTCCCATAGCTAGTTGGCTAGCTCTGGAATTCATTCCTGTGCAAAGCCAAGACCCACTTGGTGAGTTCAGGAGGCTTCCTTCTCTTCATTGGGGCACCCCTGAATTGGAAGGGTTAGGGAAGTCAGGGAGGGGTTGATTTGGGGCATCAAGATTCCACTTGGAGAAATATGAGAAGAGGAAGGGAGGGAGAAGGAGGCATTGCTCCTGGTCAGGGAGGAAGCTCACTGCTAAAAAGCCGATGGAGGGTAGGATATTGGTAAAAGAAAGAAAAAGGGGGTTTACTGGAGATGGCTTCCAGGGCCTAGACATTGACTCCAGGGATGTTGTCAAGAATACAGAGGACGCTCCTGCCCAGGTTGCTGGAGCTGGCCCAGGACAGCCCGAGGAGCATGGAGCAGGTCCTGGTGGGTGGAGGTGCTGAATGGAACTATTAATATTAATAGCTGGAGACCACCTTAGCTGGGACAGTGATTATTAAAGCTCCTACTAGAGTTCCCTCACTATATCGATGTTCCTCATCCCCAGTGCCATCTTAGGAAGGGAAAAAATCTTTAAAAATATATTACTTCTGGCATAATTTCCACTTTCCACCTACCTTCTTGCTTTTTAAAAAATTTGCTTCAAGTAGCAATCAGTGATGCCTGCGAGTTGGGGCTTTTCTCTACAGCAGAGGAAGAGTTAGGTAACAGGGACAGCCCAGTGCTCAGCACGCTCATGGATGAAGATGCGGTGCTGTCAGTCTGGGCAATGTGACAAGGAAGGAAACAGCAATGAGTGGGACAAAGAAGGTCCAAAGTGTGCCAAGGGCCAGCAATGAAATTCCTCATCAGCCCTGACAGCCAGGCTGGGGCAGTTAGAGGAGGGAGGAAGCTGTGGTCAGCTGGGAAACGGGGTAGCAGGAAGGGGGAGATGAGCCAGAATCAGAAGTTTGGTTAAGGCTGGCTTGGGGAAGGCAGGGGGGTTAACTGATACCAGGCGCTTACAGCAAGAGGGCAGTGGGTTGATCCACATCTGTGGCCTGGAGCACATGTGCCCTTTCTAGAGGAGGGAGAGAGTGCAGTAGGGATCCAGGGGAAATGGCCAAGCAGTCTGTGGTTGACAGTGGGAATCCGTAAGCTCATGGGGAGGTGGCCCTGGAGACGTGTTTGGAGTCCTCAGCATCTGGATGAAACCATCATAGATAATGGACAAAATTGCCCAAAGTGTGCAGAGAGGGGAAAAAAAAGAGGTCAAGGTCCAATCCCTGGGGCACACCAGCATTGGGGAGCAAACTAAACAAAAGCTGGTGCATGGGAATGGAAAGGACCTGAGAGAGGTCAGATGAGACTGGAAGACTATGGAGCTATTTGAAAAAAGTGGAGATGGAGAGAATTTCTAGAAGAGTGCGACCGACAGTCTCCTCCACCACAGAGATGCCAAGTTGGTTGGAGGCTGACTCTTTTCTGGTGAATTTGGCCGCTGGGGGCTTATTGGTCACTTTTGCAAGAGCAGGTTGCAGGAGCCAGCTGCAGAATACAGAGAGTGCGGCAACGCAGACGTGACCGAGCAGAGTCCCCACGTCTTCCCAGCAGCATCACTTTTAGGAAGAGTATGTATGTTTGAAGACAGTTTTGTTTTAAATGGGAAAGACAAGCCTGTTTATAGGCTGAGAAGAAGAACCCAGAGGAAGGTAGCAGTTGAAAATCCCATAGAGAATGAACAATTTATGCAGCAAAATCCTGGAGAATATACGGGGTGGGCAAAGGCTTATGTGAGTAATGGCCTGACCATGACCGTGAATGTGGGCTCTGTGGGGGAGGAAGGAAGCCTCAGTTAGTGAAGCCGGG
>VBSM01003039.1:6128746-6166090 GCA_008086735.1 Cheirogaleus medius | reverse complement strand
TTACAGAGCCCCAAGAAAGGCGGGGAGACCACAAGCTGGGGGTGGGGTGGGGTGGCGGACAGCCCAGAAAAGGCAAAGAGGCACCGGGCTGGGGCAGCAAGAGGCAGACGGTGGGAAGGCAGCAGAGGGTTTTAAGAGGACAGTGACCTAATCAGAATTCTTGCTGGATACTCTCAATATTTTTCTGATAAATTAAACTCATATCATTTATTGAGAGCAAGAAAGGCAATGATGTGAATTGAGGGTCTGGGGAGAGTGCGAAGATTTGCAACCCCCACTTGGAGAATGAATAAGAGATTTCTGGGAAGCCTCTACAGTCTTCTTGCAGTTATTGTGGCCTTTTCACAATTCGTCTAAGAGTGGCTTCTTTTTCTTTCTAAAACAATATTTGGTACTTAATTGCTTAAAATTCTAAATATGTATTATATATGTCTAAATACATATTTCTGACTATATGTTGTATATGTTTTGAATTATATATTATACATGTTTCTAAATATGTATATTTCTAAGTATATATTATATGTATTTCTAAATACAGTCATGTGCCATATAATGACGTTTCAGGCAATGACAGACCACGTATACTACAGTGGTCCCATAAGATTATAATGGGGCTGAAAAATTCCTGTTGCTTAGTGACATCGTGGCCATTGTAACGGTGCAGTGCAATGCCTTACATGGTTGTAGTGACGCTGGTATAAACAGACCTACTGCTCTGCCAGTCCTATAAAAGTATAGCACATATGATTATGTACAGCACACAATACTTGATAGTGATAATAAATGTCTATGTTGCTGGTTTCTGTATTTAAATACAGGCAGTCCCTGGGTTATGGACGACTCGACTTATGGCATTCCACACTTACAAATGGGCTTCTGAGGTTCCCCATAAGGACAATTTATAATTACATAATTAAGTCAATAATTTGGGAACTTGTTTCTTCTGCCCATGTAAACAAACCCATGTGGTGTAAGCGGGTGGCTGACAAAGCATCTTTAAGCTCGTGGCCAATCCATCAGACTGTTATACAGTCATGCCCAGCATCACTTTCCTCTTAACTTTTTAATTCCATTTTGTGAGTCTGTGTTTACCCTTATGACTACACCTCCAAAGTGAAAGTCCACTGCAAGTCTAGGTGAGGTGCCGCTGCCACAGAGAGAAAGGTGATTACAATGAAAATGAAAGTAGAAATAATTGTTTGGAGAAAGGCCAAACCACCATCATTCACTGGGAAAGCATTGGGCTTCAATGGCCCAACTATCGGAACAATTATAAAGGATAAAGTGAGAATGATGGAACATGTGACAGGCAGTGCTCCAATGAAGGTATCAGTTTTATTACTAAGCAGCTTAGTGGATTATTGAAACGGAAAGGTTATTATAGATTTGGTTAGAAGATAAAATTAAGTACAACATTAGACTAGAGTTGATGCAACATTAGGTGAGTATTAACCTTTAATATTCTTTTTTGAAATTTCTCCTATCTCACATCTAAACTTTTTGTATTTTGAGTTTGTTTTTATGTTTGGTTTGTTTGAATTAAAAGAAAGAATATGACAGTTTCTGTAACTTATTGTTACAGTACAGGGGTGTTTTTATTACAGTATTATACTATATTATTATTATCACATATGAGCCATTATAGTATTCTTATTATTATCACCACCATATATGTGCTGTTCGTCAGGGATGTGAGTTACATACAAATTTGACCTAAAGACATTCTTAGGAATGTATCTTGTCTGTAACTCAGGGGCTGCCTGTACTATACTTTTATTTTAGAGTCTACTTCTTCTACTTATATATAAAAAAAGTCAACTGTAAAACAGCCTCAGGCATCTCCTTTAGGAATTATTTCAGAAGAAGGTGTGGTTATTATAAGAGATGACAGCTCCATGCATGCTATTGCCCCTGAAGGCCGTCAGTGAGAGATGTGGAGGTGGCAGACAGTGATATCGATGATCCTGACCCTGTGTAAGCCTAGGCTAATGTGTGTGTTTGTGTCTTAGTTTTGAACAGAAAAGTTTAAAAAGTAAAAAAAAAATTTTTAATTCAAAATCGAAAAAGTTCATAAAATAAGGATATAAAGAAAGAAAATACTTTTGTACAACTGTACAATGTGTTTGTTTTAAGCTAAGTATTATTACGAAAGAGTCAAAACATTAAAAAATTAAAAAGTTTATGAAATAAAAAATTTACAGTAAGCTAAGGTTAATTTATGGAAGAAAGAAAACTATTTTAAAAAATAAATTTAGTGTAGTCTAAGTGTACAGTGTTTGCAAAGTCTACAGTGGTGCACAGTGATGTCCTGGGCCTTCACATGCACTCACCACTCACTCACCGACTCACCCAGAGCAACTGCCAGTCCTGCAAGCTCCACTCTTGGTAAGCACTAGACCATACCATATAGCCTATTGCCCAGGTGTGTAGTAGGCTATCCGATCTAGGTTTGTGTAAGTACACTCTGTGATGTTCACACAATGAAGAAATTGCCTAACATATTTCTCAGAAAGTATCCCTATCATTACATCAATATCCCTAACAATACATCACTGTACACACACACACACACACACACACACCACAAGGCCTTATCAGATGCTAATCCTTTATTTCAGAGGGGCTAGTTGCTGCCTTATACTGCTGTAACATCTATGGATAAAATGCACACAGCACCATTAGGAGTTAGTTTTTGCCTTTCTGGGAGGAGCACTGTGTTGAGCACTAAGCGTATGATGATAACACAAGGTCACCCTGCCAGTAGTTTAGAGTCCGGGTAAGGAGATAAGAGGCGTACACAAGAATAAACATTAGCCCAAGATGGTGAGAGCCAAGCACCCACTAAGGAAATTCTGAGTTAAAAGGCAGGGAATCCTATGAACAGAATTAATATTAATGGAGCAACTGCCAATGTATTTTCTTATTTAAATCCTCCCAAGGGTTCTGTGGGGTTATGCTATCCTCTTTTTGGATAGGAGGTAGCTTCAGCTCATAAAGGTTAATTTGCCCCAAACAAGTCAAACAGAGACCGTGTGCAGACTCCTTCCACTGAATTGTGTTGTTCCCCACAATTAAAAGTTTGTGTTTGGCCAGGCACAGTGCCTCATGCCTATAATCCTAGCACTTTTGGAGGCTGAGGCAGGAGGATCACTTGAGGCCAGGAGTTCAAGACCAGCCTGAGCAAGAGTGAGACCCCATCTCTACAACAGAAAAATTAGCTGGGTGTGGTGGTGTGCACCTGCAGTCCCAGCTACTCGGGAGGCTGAGGCAGGAGGATCGCTCGAGCCCAGGAGTTGGAGGTTGCTGTGAGCTATGATGATGACACGGCACTCTAGTGGGGTGACAGAGTGAGGTCTTGTCTCAAAAAAAAAAATCCTGTTTTCACTAGCTGCTGTCCTCAGCATCCCTCCTGACCAGGGGTTATTGTTGCAATGCTCTCAGAGCTACCAAACACTCCCTGTGTCTGCCACCAATCACATTCAGGTTTACCTGCTTTATCTTCACCGAACCAAAAGGAATTGATGTAATTAAGCTTTACTTTCTGTGACTTCACTCTTACTAAGTTCAGTGGAGCTTTGGTTTCTGTTAAGATACTTTGGGGTGTTGATTCTACCCATTTTAATGGGTCATAGCTGTGCCATTTTACTGACTGTGCCTCAACTGGAAGTGAACCTCTTTTGATGCTCCTTACAGGAAAGGTGAGATTTAAGTGGGCTTAAAGGTGGAAAAAGAATTCAGTTCTCTCATTGCTTAGAGACACCTTTTGAGGTTAATTGGAATTACTGGAAAGTTAAAAGCTACACTGACATACAAGTTGGAGTTTTACAATACACATAGGAGTGTAGTTTATTACCGTATTACTAATTTATAGGTGTTATGTTACAATAATGATTATTGCTAATGGTATAACCAAAGCTTGATGTGATGGTTGGTGTTTTTTCTTTTAAATTACTCCCTCCCGAGTGGATTGGCATTTCAAATGTTTTTAAATAGTTGCCAACGTTTAATGCTGTATTCACATCACGTGATTAACTGTCAATATGTTCCTTGTGTGAAAAAAGTTTACTTGAGCTGAGTGTTTATTATCTTCACTTTAGACAGTTTTAACAAGAAGGGAATAAAAAAGAGTTTGGCAAGAACACGGGCTCCTTGCCTTATGTAAGCTGGCTTCCATCCCACCTCCTGTGGGCAGAGCAGAAAATGGAAGGGAGAAACATGGGGGTGCTAAACCCCTGCCCACGACTCCAAATGGAAAGGAGGAGAAATCCATCGTGCTTATGCACCAGTGAAAGAAAGGAACGGCCACACGTGTGTCCTAAGGCCACAATTTTTGCCCTGCATGCTCCTGTGCCTCTGACAACTTGCTCATCTTTGATCCCCAAATGTTCTTCTAGAACAAGTTGCAGTTTATCCTGATCAGCAGAACTTGGGTTCTGTTGCAGCCTTCATAGTCAAGAAATGAAACCAAGACCTGTCTACGTTTTGGAATTTCATTGCTGAAATGACCAATAGTATAGGTACATACAAGATCCTGTAGCTCGCAGGAGCCAGAAGGAATATGTTGTATGAATTTATCTGAATGACTAAGTCCCTCAGCGCCCTCCTTCGTGGAGAGGATGTCCTAGCACTAGCAGGGCCCATGGCCTCAGCATGAAAAGAGGTTTTGTTGTTGTTTTTGTTGTTCTTGATTTTAAACTTGAGTTTTATTGTTTGCTCTCTATATTTTCCTAAATTCCTAAATGGTTATCATAACTTTATTTTCAGTGTTCTTCCCTTTATCTTAGAGGAAAAGGAGTGTTGGAAAGGGGAAGGCTTTGAAGAATAACTAAGAATTAAGCATTGCATTTCTTGTTCAACATCCCTTACTACATAATTTCTACTGGTGAAGAAGAGAGGAGGAACATTCCAGGCAGAGTGAATGATAAGCAAAGTACCAAGTTCACGACATGGAAAGAATGGTGGAAATAAATCTCAAAAAGATGGTTTGGGGACAAATCCTGAAAGTTCGGGATGCCATTAGAGTTAGAGTTTGGACTTTGTTCCACGGGCAGTAGGGAGCTTCCCAAGGCTTCAAGAGACAAGAGACATGACCACATTTATTTTTTAAGTTAGTGACTTTTGTATTAGTGTAGAGGATGAATTGGGACGGAGCCCAGGATACTGGGTAGGAGACAGTTTAAATGCTGTAGGAGAGATGGTGGCCCACATTAAGGCAGTCTTGGTATAAATGGGCCACACTGGAAAAATTATGTTGGAGAAAGTATTCATGAGACTTAGTAATGCAAAGGGCAGAAGGACATTTGTCACGTGAAGAAAAAAAATGACTGAATTGTGAGCCTGAGATAAAAAAGATACCAATAATGAAGAAGGGATTCACTAGAGTAGAGAGATTTAGTAGGTTTTGTGTTAAATTTGTTGAATTTGAAGTGTTCTTGTGACATCCAAATACAAGTGTCCAGAGAGCTAGAATTTCCTTCAGAATTTGGGGATTGGAGCTCAGAAAAAGGGTTCCAGATTGAAGATAAATATTTGGAAGTCATCAGCATAGTCAAGATAGGCGAGATTTCAGAGGTGGATAAGCTTGCCTATAGGGAGAGAGTTTAGCGTGGAAGAAGAGACAGCCCAGGATAGAACCTTGTAGTTGAGGAGTTGCCAGGAAAGAGACTGAGAAAGAGCCATCTGAGATAGAAGGACCATACCGCAGAAGACAAGAAGGATATTATTCAAGAAGTAGCAGTTTTCCAGAAAGACCATTTAAAGGAAACATTAAGTTTTATTCATAAAGAGTCACCAGTGGCCTTTTGAGAAAGCAGTTTGCAAGGAAGGAGAGGCAGAAATGAGATCCTAGTGATTGAGGCTTGGATGGAAGGCAAGGAGGTATAAACGGAGCTCAAAAACTGCTCTTGGAAAAGATTTTGTAGTGAAGGAAAGAAGAGAAACGTAGCTTAAAGGGGAAAAACTTTTATCTGTCTAGGTCATTAGTTTGCAAAGCACTTTTACATCCATTAGCAACTTGGTTACCCAGACAACTTTAGAAGGTAGGAAGGGCAAGTATTGATACTCCTAGGAGCAAACTGAGATTAACAAAAAGTGAAGACTTGCCCAAGTTCATTTATAGCAAATAAGTGGAAGAACTGAGTTCAGGTTTAAGGTCATTTAACTGTTAATCTGATGATCTTTCCACTGTATCAAAACAAAACATTTCTGAAGTGTTTGCTGTATTTGGATATTGGATACTAGATGGCATTGAGCTTGTTGTTAAAGGGTTTTGACCTTGTCCAGGGTACAGTGGGGAGCTACTGGAAGGTTTTGTGCTGGGGAATGCTATGTTAAAGTCAATGTTCGACAGAAACAAATCTGGCAGCAAGGTGTAGGATGTGTTAGTAGAACATACACCTCTCAGTGGGGTAGACAATTAGGACGTGGCTTCAAAGTGGGACACAGCTTTAAATACACACCCAATCACAGGATCGAGTGCTCAGATGGAAGCTGCCTTGCATCCTCCCAGCACACGTGCCTTTGCTTTAAATGTAGCAAATTTTCTGACCTGTAATGAAGACACAAGTTGAACATACTAGTTAAGCATGCCCAGCATGCTGAGAAGATTATTTCCCTTTCAGTTCTCCGGATCCTATTTGTGTTTTGTGTTTGTATTTAGGAGAAAGTCTGCGGTTTGCCAGCATATTTTTAACAGCCATCAGGTGCTCTCTAATCTCCTTTTTGAACAAAGAAAGAACAGGTCTCAGGTTGGGAACATTTGCAAACAAACTGGTATTGCTCCAGAACTGGATCACCTTGCTTTGTGTTCACTCTGTTTTTATAGTTACTTTCTGCTTATGACAAGTAGCACGGATTTCTCATTTATTGTAATTACAGAAAGTTTACTCTTAAATACAACTAAAAAAGTCAAAATAAGGAAAAATATTTTCAATGCCAAGACCAGTGGTACACATCTATGGGGAAATACCTATAAAAGTGTTTTCTGATGACTAAAGTTTGGGAAATTCTGGACTTGGATACTATTGCAAAAGCAGTAATGAGGTTTTAGATCAAGGTAAGGTGACAGTGTGACGGTGGTGGGAATGGAGAAGAAAAGAAGACTCTGATAGACGTTTTAAGGGAGTTAAAGGAGAGGGGGACAATTGTCTCTTTGAAATATTTTCTATGCCATTTCTCAAGATGCTTTTGGCTGCAATAATGGAAAACCAAAAACATTTATGCAACACAATGAATTTATTATGTCATATAATAAGAAGCCCTGAGGCAGAGTGGCTCTAGGATTGCTCAAGTCACTGGTTCATTAATATACTAAGCATTCAGCTTCCATCCATCTTCCAACCTCAGCAGAGAGGCTTTGTCCTCATGGTGCCAAGATGGCTGACATGGTTCCCGGAATCCCTCACGACATATGTTTTCGGTGCACGTAGAAGACATCTCTTCCTGAGCTGAAGAGTAAAGTGTGAAGAAACCTTTCCCTGAAGGCACTTTCACCAAAACATTTTCCTTCAGGATTCGCTAGACAAAAATATGTCACAAGATCATGCTCAACTAATCACTGCCAAGGGGAATGAGATTACCATAGCTAATTTAAATGAAATAGGATTTAGTCTCTGAGCTAGGCATAGAGATCCTTTCCTGAGGGATGAAGTTCTCAAGATATAGGGGCTCTGTTAACAAGTATGGGTGGTAGGTAGTCAACCATTTCTCTCAGAATTACTATGGAGAGCTACAGATACCGTACAAATACCAGTCGTGCTGAAATCCTCGAATTCACCATTGAACATAAGTGATAAGTTCTTGAGGCTTGTGGTTTTCTATTTCTAAAAATTTTATTTAGGTCTTCTCTCCATGTGTTGGATTAAGGCAGAATGAAATACTTCCACTGCAAAGTCAACTTCTGGTTTAGTGATACACATTGGGGGAGCAATGCGAAATGTCTGAGGAGACAAAGGAAAATAGAGCAATGAATCATCAGAGAATCAACTGACTTTGAGGAAATGCACTACACTAAGAATCCCGAACTTCGTTTTATGACATTCCTTACATTCCTCTCACTGGATGGGCTCTTCCTCCCTCCCCAGGGCTGTATCCAGAACATTCATCCTCCAGTCTCCAGACAAGTCCTTGTACCATCTGGCTCTGTCCCTTTCCTTTCTGCCATCTGTTTACCTCCTGGTCCTTCTACTACCTTCACTGAGGTCACAGGCCCTCTCTACACTCCCTTTCTGCCATCACCTAGGGTGACTTCCATGTCCACGTGTGCAACCCAACAAACTCGCCTCTTACTTTCCTGATTGCCATAATTCATCCATTAATACTCACAGCCAACATCATGAGCCTCTTTGCTCTAGTTTTGGATATTTGACTTTCCAAACCTCATGTTGAAATTTGACCCCCAATGTTGGAGGTGGGGTCTAATTAGAGGTGTTTGGGTCATGGGGGCAGATCCCTCATAAATGGCTTAGTGCAGTCCTTGTGGTAGTGAGTGAGTTCTCACTCTATTAGTTCCCACGAGAGCTGGGCATTAAAAAGACCCTGGCAACTCCCTCCCTTCTTTCTTGCTTCCGCTCTCTTGCCATGTGAGCTCTGCACATGTCAGCTCCCCTTTTCCTTCCACCGTGAGTAGAAGCAGCCTGAAGCCCTCACCAGAAGCAGGTGCCAGTGCCATGATTCTTGTACAGGCTGCAGAAATGTGAGTCAAGTAAACCGCTTTTGTTTATAAATCACCCAGCCTCAGGTATTCCTTTGTAGCAACACAAACAGACCAAGACACTCCTCTTACCATGAAGATCCCAACTTCTGATTCCCACTACATCCACCTTCTTCATGAACACTTCATTCTCCTCATTCCACCATTGTCTTCAGGTCTATTGTCTGACTCAGATCTGTCCCTTCTTTTCCTACCCAGCTTGGAGCACATAGTTAACCGAACTACTTTCTTATCCGCCCCCTCATTTTGATTGCATCCACCCTTCTGCTGCACCAGCATGGCCAAGTCCCAGTGCTGATCAATACTAGAATTGAACCACTTTGCTCCAATTCAGATGGCTGAGAAGTATTAGAGAAAATCACACAGCTGTGCTGGCTGACACAACTAGATATTCAGGGTTTAAACTTCTGCTGGTCCCCTCAATTTTTCTTGTCCTCTGTCAGCTTCCTTTCTCATTCTAAACCTTTATCATGCTTCTCAATTTCCTTGCTCAACTCCTACGCCTCTCACTCTATTTCATAGATGATCATGCCTCATCCTTCTCAGAGAAAATTGAAGCTGTCAGGAAAGATCTTTCTATAAACGTATTTGCTCTCACATCCATTTTTATATTCTTTCCTGAAGGCTCAGACAATGAGATGTCCTTACTGTTCAATCCTAAACTGTCCACCCCTGCCCTTGACCTTGGATACTCCTGTCACCTTCACACCGGGAAACACTCCTGCGTTCTCTTGCATCATCAACTTCTCTTCAACTTTCCCTTAGCCTTTAAACAAGCAGGTGTAAAGCTCTCATAACCCCAGTCCAAACCATAGCAAATACAAATCTGTGTCAATCCCCGGGTTCCCTCTGGCTACCATACAATGCTATCTATCCTCCTACTTATAGCCACACTTACTAAAAGGACTGGTTGATGCTTATTGGCTGTTATTTCTCACTCTGTCCTCCCCCTACTCACATGTCAACCCATGACAGTCTGGTGTCTGCCCCTGCCAGCCTCTGACACCACTCTAGAAAAGTTGCCTGCTAAGTGCAGAATCTGCTGGGCATCTTTGAACCCTTATCCTTCCCAGCCTTCTCTGCTGCACTTGACACTTAGGACTCTTCCTCTTCTGAATGTCTCTACTCCCTTGCTTCCATGACTCCACAGTCTTCTTATTCCACTCATGCCTGTCTGCCCCATCTGTTTCCACCTGGGCACCTTTTCCTTCTCCTGCCCTTTGATTGTAGGTGTTATGCCAGTGTCTATCTTCACTTCACTGCAATTCTCATTTAGACAGGAGACTTCCCAGGAGATTCCCTCATGTGCTGATGAACCTCACATCGATGTTCACCTATGCCCTGTCCTTTGAGCTACAGACTTGTGTAGATGGTTCCTGACTTAAGATTTTTTAACTTTATGATGGCGGGAAAGCAATGAACATTCAGTAGAAACCATCTGTTGAGTATCAATACAAACATTCTGTTTTTCACTTTCAATACAATATTCATTAAATGACACGAGATAGTCAACACTTTATTATAAAAAATAATAATTTCCTTGAAAGATTTTTCCCAACTGTAGGCTAACTTAAGTATTCTGAGCACGTTTAAGATAGGCTAGACTAAGTTACAATGTTCAGTAGGTTAGGTGTATTAAGTGCATTTTTGACTTAGGATATTTCCAACTTGGGATAGGCTTATCAGGATGTAACCCCATAAGTCAAGGAGCATCTGTAGATAGAACTGGATGTTCATAAATACCTCAAATGGTGCATGCTCAAACAAAGCTGAATTCATTCTTGCCCTCCCTACACCAAGTTAGACATGAGGGTTTCATCCTTGACTCTCATTTTTCCTGTGCAGGTTTTGTGTATTTTACTCCCAGGATTGTCCTCAGAAGGTCACTTTATCACTACTGCCACTGCTCAAGTTCAAACAGCACCCTCAGCCCCCACCCAGCCTCCCTGCCTCCGTTCTTGTTCCCTTGGGTTTATCCTCCTCAGAGGACAGATTTAGAAATCAGACTGCCTGAGTTTGGATCCTGGTTCTGCTGCTTAACTAACCTCTCAGTGCCTCTCTTTCTTAGGTCATGAGGGCAGAGCTAATGTGGAGGTTAGTGAAGGGCTCAGAGAGCTCTCTTGCTTCTTCTGCCATGTGAGGTCATAGCAGAAAGATGGCCATGTAGGAAACAGGCCCTCGCCAGACACTGCCTCTGCTGGTGCCTTGATCTTGGACCTTCCAGCTTCCAGAACTGTGAGAAATAAATTTCTGTTGCTTATCAACCACCAAGTCTATAGTATTTTTTTATAGCAGCCTGAAGGGATTAATACAGGAGGTAAGAATAGATAAAAGACAGGTGAGTTTATATAGAGATCTTTCCAGATAGCTTCAATTTTCTCTGAGAAGTGCGAAGTGTTCACTGAAATCGTGAGAAACAGGAATGGAGCCAGGAAACTGGGAGGAATGAGGAACGTTTAAAACGGGAAAGAAAGATGATTAAGGACAAGAACAGATTAGGTAGGAGCAGAAGTTACCTTCACTCTTAAATCTCTGCCTTGGAGGCGGTCCCTGGCGAGGGGCCCGTTGGCGCGAGGGATCTGGGCTGGTGAGTCCGCTCAGAGCAGCAGCATCCCACGCCCCAGCGCAGGGCGACACCAGGGTCCTGACTGCGGAGCGGGGCTGGGCTTTTCCAGGAAGGGAGCAGGGAGTGCAGCCTCCGCGTCTCCCAGCCTGACAGTGAAGGACGCTGGGAGCTGCTGATTTTGAGTTCTGCATTAGAGACCATGCCCAGGGTGGTCCGCCACCTTCCTGGCAGGCGTCGCCTGAGCCTGACAGCGCTGTTAGGTTGCTCCCCGCCACAGGTGCCGCTGAGGCTTAGCCAGGTCCCAAAGTCCGAGCCCAGGGCTGAGCTGAGAGTGGCTAGGAACGCTTTAACGGAGGTTAGAACTGATTATACGCGAGGCAGGTTATTTACTGCATGACTGCTATGGCTCTGTTATCATGCATACTGTCAATCGTCTGGTTTGGCTGTACTTGTGTTTGCCCCGTATCTTCCCCGGAGTCGCCATAACCAAACCATTTACCACATCGCCCCCTAGTGGCCCGATGGCTCCACTGCCCTTTTTTTGAATATACCTGAGCATCAGCCTGAGAGGAAGTGCGGCTGCGCCCCCCAGTGCAGTCGCGAAGAAAAGCGACCAGCATTGGGACATCGGGGAGACGCCTACCTAAAGGGGTGGGTAAAGACCAGCCTTCCTCTTACCTGAGAAAAGATGCCGCCTCTGCCAACTAAGAGCCCCAGGCGTTTGCAGTCCTCATGGATTTGATTTAATTCTTCACGAGGAAGAGGCTTGCGGCTTACCTATAAATACATTTTTAAAATGTTTTCTGTTTGGTGTTTGAATGGTTCAAGGCATTATTTCTAAGGGGGGGAAAGCCCTTAGTACTGGATGCCCTTCTTTTATCTCTCCTCCCTCCCTCTGCCATAATTAAATAAAGCTGTTAATTGCTGGACTAGAGTTTTCGAGGGTGTTATTAAAAATATTTGTTTTTATTCCAATTCATCCCATATCCCCAAAGACAAAATGAAGTTTCATGCAGATAGGCAGCAGATCTTGGTTTTGCTAATGCGTGCCTTGGGAGTTTGGTTCCTTAATAACTGAATTTGGAGTCTGTTTTATTTAAGTGGAAATTCTCCTTGACTGTTCTCTTTGTTCTGTCCATGTAAATAGAGCTCATTTCAAAGGCCAGGAAATGGCTCAGAAGTTGCACAAGGGCCCTCCCTCCAGTGTGCCCGGTGGCATTACCATCCTCATGGCTTCCTACCCACCTCCCTCTAGGCTTTGGCACCCATTTCCTTCTCCCCACCCACCCCTGGCCCAACTCTTTCCTCAAATCCTCCATTTCTTATGAGGTGTCAGGATCTGAGAATAGAATAAGACCAGACCTCCCAGAGATGTTTGCACTGTTGCCTGTCTTAAAGCTTTAAGATAAGGCACATAATGTTCAAACTTTCAGATTACTGGATCACAGAGGACCTGGAAGGGAGGAAAGACTAGGATCTTCTCACTGGCCCCCAAATGCCATCACACATGCTTGCTTGCCCCATGGTTCTCATCTATTGGAGAGGGAAGACAAATAATTTAGGGCTAAACTCTGAGAACTATAAAGAAGTTAAATATGATTCGAGGGACCAGAGGTCAGAAATGGCCAGGGTCCCTGGAAAGGTTTCCTGAGGGGAAGTTGGGTTGGTGGGGCCTTCCCCAACATGGCAGCTCTAGATAGGTGGAGTTTGGCCTCACCCCAACCTTGGCCTGGGCCAGCACCCTTCTTGCTCTCTTGCCCAGTTATCCCTGCCTGGCCTGGACTGCTGTGACTAATTAAACATTATGTATTTATTCCTCAGGGAAAGCAGGGTCAGAAACTCTAATGAGGCAAAGCTATAGGGCAGTCTCTTGAGGCCTGTGGCCCAACCGCTTAATAGTGAAGTGGTCATGTTGGTAATTAGACTTCTTGTTGGCTGTATAATGTAGTTTTGTGTTTATCTTTTTGGTTTTTGCTTTTTTTTTTTTGGTGAATCTGCATTTAAAAAGTTATAAAAGCAGTCCAAGATTATCAGAAAAAAATTCAAATGATACAGAAATGCATAAAGTAAAAACAGAAAATGTCCCCTCCCCCATCCTCCTGAGGACACCTCCCATCAACAATTTGGTGTGAATCAGACACTTTTTCTACACATGCAAATACATCTGTATGCATGTTTTTAAAAAAATAAGTCATATTTTATAATGTTCTGTAATTTTTTTATAATAATTTACAGTATATTTTGGATATCATTCCATGTCAGTATATTTGGGCCTAGTCTTCTTAAGTTTAAATAGTACTCCATTGCAGTCATTTGTTCAATCTCCTATTTTTGGGCACTTAGGTTGTTTCCAATTTTTCATGATTATAAACCATGCTACAAGCATCTCTGTTTATATATATATATAATATATATCTTCACACACTTTTGTGAGTATATCTTTAGGACACATTTCTAGAAATGCGATAGCCAGGTCAAAATGTATAGACATTTAAAATTTTGATAGATTCAGACATATTGCTGTCCAAGGGGCTGTAGCTCCTCACCAACAGAGTATGGGAGCATTTGTCTCTGGTTATGTTGAATAGCACTGTAGAAAAGTTCTCAGCTGTTATAATTACATGAACATGATCTAAGTGTTGCAGAGGCCTGAAGTCAATCAACGAGCATAAAGCACTTGCCACATGTATGTTTCCTGGCCTCAAAGGTGTACAATTTATTTAGGAAAATAAGGTATTTACACATAAAAACTGAGTCAAGAGTCTGTGGTGGATTCCAGAGACTGAATGGTTGTGTTCCCTCTATCCCCAAAATTTATATGTTGAAGTGTAACCCTTAATGTGATGGTCATGGAGGTGGGGCCTATGGGAGGTGATGAGGTCATGGAAGTGGAGCCCTCATGAATGGGATTCATGCCTTTATAAAAGAAACCCCCAAGAGCTCCCCTGTCCCTTTCTCTGTGTGAGAAGGTGCAATCTATGAACCAGGAAGTGGGCCCTCATCAGACACCGAATTTGCCCATACCTTGACCTTGGACTGCCTTGCCTCCAGAACTATGAGAAATAAATTTTTACTGTTTTTAAGATGCCCAGTCTATGGAACTTTTTAATAGCAACCTAAATGGACTAAGATAGTGGAAAAGATCTTTTCAAGGGAACTCCTTAGACAGTGAGTACTAGAGGGATTCTCTGAAGGGTGGAGCCTTGGATGGGGGAGAAGCAAAGGAAAGCATTAAGGAGGGGGTACAATGAAGCACTGGATCTTAAAAATGACCAGAACTTTCATAGGTAGAGCCAGAGAGGAGAGTACTGTGTTCCGTGCTTGAAGAAAAGCTTGGGTGTCATTTGCATGTAGGACAGTGAATGGCATTGAGGGAACAGTGAGTAGAATTAGCAGGTGGAGGAGCTGGAATTTAAATCTGGGTGGTCTGCTCTCAGAGCCTGTGCTTATAACTAACAAATGGCAGAGCGAAGAGAAAAAGAGCTCCTTCTACAGATACCATTTTATAACCTGTTTTATCTTTCCACAATATAGCTTGCACATCTTTGCATGTCAACTATATATCGATGCCATTGTAGCAGGGATGTGCCAAAATTTAGCTTGTTCTGTATCAGTGGCAGTTTGGGAGGATTCTGGTGTTTTACTATGACAAATAAAGTTCTGATGAATATCTTTGTTCATATGACTTTGAGCACGCAGATGCTGGGTTTGGAATAGGGGACAGGGAGGAACTCCTCTCTCATGTGCTGTTCCTCTCTGGGCCTAGACTTTGATGAGTAGAGATATCTTTGAGGGAGGTCCTGGGGTGAAGACTAGGATGGACTCTTCTGAGCCCTAAAACAACCCCTGTCCCAGGCCACAAGTTTAAGGTAAGTACATTAGGACTTGTGAGCTGTAGGCCCTAGTCTCATATTGCTCTTTATTTTCCCTTGGCTTTCAAATCTTATTTAAACATTCCGGCTTTGTACTGGCTCTGCCATGTGGTATTAATGAAAGAGTCTTCTATCCATGTCTGGTCTGCGTATTAGAAGAATCGAGCAGCAATCCTCCTCGAGGGGGATGGTGTGGTAAGGGCAAAGAGCAATCAGTCACTCCAGGAAAGCTGGATCCCTGTGGACAAGAGTGAGGGCTGCGAGCTTAGTCTGGCTGCTTCCCCACACCAAGATCCTCCTGTTGCTCCTGTCCTCAGGCTTTGCTTTTATGGAGTCCAGGTACTATTTGCTACTCGCATGGACTATAGGGGCAGCAGCAGAAACAAACTGAAGGATTTGGAGACATGGCAGAGAAGGGATCAGTAAGACTTGCCATCAGACATAAGGGAAGAGGAGCAGTCACAGATTGTTGTGTGGTATTAGGCTGGGTAGCTGCGAGAATGAGAAACAGATCTTAGGAGGAACAGCTGGTTTTGGAGAAAATGCTAAGTTCAATGTCGTCATGATGAGTTTGAGGTCTCAGTGGGCAATATTCCTCCGTCATTGCTTGGGAGATTGAAATCCAAGCAAGCATGCAAACGAACACAAAACCCAATATATGTTGAAAATCCTCACCCCAAATCTTTACCACAACCTTCTCCTGGCTCTTTCTCCTTACTTCCACCTGTCCCTCCCCAGATAATTTCCTCTCTTCCCCATAAGTCTAAGTATTTCATCATTGCCTATGCTCTTTGCCTAGTCTGGCAAGCATAATAGCAGCTCCCTTTTTCAAATGCTCTCCCTCACCCTTTTAGAATCCTTGACAATCTGCCAGCATTTTGGTCCTACTCAACATTCTCCACTCATCTCTAAGGGGCTTTGTGGAATCTTGCTGGCTGTGTGCGCTCTTTCCTGGAGAATGAATGAAGTGAGCTTTCAGCTGATACGTCCTACTTTAATTCCGGCTGGCCCCAAGCAGCTGCAGAGGGAGCGGCAGATCAGAACCTACCTTATCCTGCACCATTTCTATCCCTATCATGAGGCCTTTGCCTCGGACGTCTCCAACGATTTCGAACTCATCCCGCAGCTTAGCAAACTTCCGTAACATGTAGGTACCAACTTCTTGACTGTTTTCCTGTAGATTTTCTTCTTTAATCACCTGTTGAGAAAAAGCCTTAGATGACCTTACATGGCAAAAGTTCTAAGATTGACCAACAAGTGTGTGGAGGTAATTGTACATGACCTTATTTATGGTAACTTGACCAAACAGAACCCAGGACAAAGTCTAGTGTGGCCAAGCCACGGACTATGGAAAGATTTGTTGTAAGGAGAAGAAAAGTCCTAGTATAGGGGATTCCTCCCCCCCCAGGTCCTTCACTGACAGAGGTGGGTACAATTTAAGAAAGAGTAAAAGGTGTGTCTCCATGCACTTGGCAATATAGATGCTGTAATCTGAGGTCCACTGTTGCCAGGTTTTGCTGAGAACTGGAATACAGCATGAGTAAGATGAATGTTCTGAAGAACAAAATATCATAGGTGCTTTCCCTACTGGAGGACCATGAACTTAGGAGCCAAGACAGAGGCTGTCATAGCCCTAGAACCCCAATTTGGGGCCCTGGCCTCTTTAGCTGAGTCCAGAGCCCAAGAACCTGAAGACATAAAAAGATTTTCATCTAAGTTCTATTCACAGCAGACACTTGTGATTCTTGACAAGACACATAAAATATACTACCTTTATATTTAGCTGATAATAATTGCATAATCCCAGGCAAACCTTGATTTTTTAAGACCTATTTGTTCACCTAAATCTTCTCTGCCTTCTAAATTTGTTGAGGTGACCCAGCACTTAAAAGAAAAAATTGGCAATATCTACAAAATGAAACAGGTGACACATTCCCACCCACACTTTCTCATCTCATGATTTGATCATATTTGGAGATAACTAATTACCAATGACAGCTTGTACTTATTTATCTTTATTTAAAAATACTTTTGCATTTAATTTTTTTGAATAAATAAGTCATGTTCATGGTTCAAATATCAGCAAGTATAAAAGTGTACACAGAAGAATGACTCCTGTTGAACTTGGTCCCTGGACACCAAGTTTTCCTCCCCACAAACAACCACTGCTATTAATTTCTAGGACATTCTTCCAGAAATATGTTATACTTATATAAGTAAATGCTATTATGCATATCAGCAAGAACATTTGAAAAAAATCTTTTTCAACAGATGAGACCCCAGGCTAAATCAGTGCAGTAGGGCTGAACAGTTGCTCACAATAGCTGAATTACCTTGTTGTAATCAGATAGAACCCATCTCTTGTTAGTCATTCAATTTCTGACAGTACAACAAAAGGAAGGAAGAAAAAAATACACAAGACAGGGCCAAAATTAAACTAAAAACAAAGATAGTAGATAACAAAGAAATTCAAGTGCTACCATCTGGCTAGGGGAATTCTTGTATTTCCTATACATGTGAGGTTTATTAAATATTATTTCTTACTCAATACTTCAAGTATCCAAAGTGGGTCTTACAAAAGAGGGAAGGCAGAATAATAACTGGAAACCTAGGTTAAATGGATGCATTACTGATTAGCTTTCCACTTGAATACTGCAATGTGATAACGTGGGTGTGGTTTTGGAATAGTCCTTTTGTGAAATGAGTGATGTAACGTGGCTGCTGGAACCAACCTCAAGCACTGCAGATCCAATGGCACAGGCCACCGGGTTCCCTCCAAAGGTGTTGAAGTGAAGAAGACGTTTAGCCAAAGACTTGGCAATCTCTAGGGGGAGAAAAATCAAGGTGAGTAAAGAATGACACATTCTTTTTATTTATTTATTTATTATTTATTTATTTAATTATATTGTGGGGGTACAAATATTGTTAGGATTACATACATTGCCCCTGCCAACCCTCCCCCACCTCCCGTGCCAGCACTCCAAGCATGTCAACCCCCTGGAGGTTCGTGTCACACCCCTTATGTAAGTATACACTCTTCCCCTCCCCCCTACACATTCTTATCCAGCATCTCTCCTCACACCATTTGGATCACACTTATGTGTTGTAAATGGCATCATATCCAATTCATTATTTACTCCTGATAATGGGTGTTATGGACTGAAGTTTCTCCTTGAAATGTATATGTTGAAATCCTAATCTTGAATGTGACTGTATTTGGAGATAGTGCCTTTAAGGGAGTAATTAAGGTTAAATGAGGTCATAAGGGTGGGACCCTAATCCAACAGGCCTGGTCTCCTTGTAAGAAGAGGAAGAGATATCAGAGCTTTCCCTTCCTATCCCCTCCCTTCTCCCTCCCCCTTGTGCACACAGAGGAGAGGCCACAGTGAGAAGGTGGTCATTTGTAAGCCCGGAGGAGAGGTCTGGCCAGAAACCAACCCTGCTGGTACATTGATCTCAGACTTCCAGCCCCAGAACTGTCAGAAAATACATGTGTATTATTTAGGCCACCCAATCGGTGGTATCTTGTTTTGGCAGCCTGAGCTGACTACCATGGATAAGGAAAAATAGCTTATTTACTTGATGAGAAGTTTGATAAAATAATGTGTTTCTTGTTTCCTACTAATTGAGAAAAAAATTTATGTGTTGTATGAATTGGAAAATATCTTAAATTTTGATTTATGGAAATTTACATGGAAACTTCAATTAGCTAAACCTTTTTTTTCTGAGTTCTACTCTGGACTAAAAAGGAAATGTCAAGAAAACAATCTCATATCAAGGATTTAGTTACATCATTTCTGGATTGTTTCGGGGTCAGTACATGGTACATGTTCAGTTCATTATACTTCACTTTTTCATCCACTTTTTTGTACCTTTATTCATTCAGTAAAAACACTGAGATATCTACAAGGTACTTAATTAGACCTCTGTAGTGTGCTTAGTATTGGTGGGAAAAACAAATGAAATAATTTTAAGATTTTCATAAATAAATGGTTCATAAAAAATTACTTTCTGTCAAACTTCACTAAAATGGAAAAGACAGCTCATTCTAATGTTCATTTCATAGAATGTTCTGGATCAGTGAAATATTACTGTATTTAGCTCTTTTGTTGATGAGAAATCTGACACTGAGGACATTGAATCTATAGCTTATTGGTTCGGCAAGACCAAGCAAGTCTTTTTCAAGAATATGATTCCTTTGGAAGTTTCAGGGCTGGTTTTGTACTATATTTTCCTATATCTCATCTGTGTTGTGGAACCCTGCATTTCACTGTGGGGAAGGGAGAAGTAGTCTGCCCTACAACAAGATCGGAAAGGGCTGGCTTTCTTCGATCTGATCCACAATCTGGCAGACAGGCTGTTTCTCTTTTTTATTTGCTTGGGAAATGCACCTTGTAGTTCCCGTCACTGTCTCCAACCCATGCAAGTTCCAGCTCATGTGTTTTATGGCACAGCCAATGCAGGAGGTCTGGAAGCAAACACAAACTGCCCACAGGTCTTACCTGGAGTGGTTACAACTGCTGCCATGGGAAAGCCGTTCCCAATCCCTTTTGCCATGGTGACAATGTCAGGCAGGACGTCATGGGTTTGGAAGCCCCAGAAATGAGAACCCAGCCTTCCAAATCCTGTCTGCACCTGATGAAAACAAATTCAAAACCATTGGAAACCTTTCAAGAAATGCTGTTTTCTCTCTGTTCTCTTCTCTGTCCTCCTTTTCCTCTTCCTCCTCCTCCTCTTCCTCAACATCGTCATCATCAGCCATCATCCTCACCATCCTGTAGTATCATGAGCAAAGCGCTTCATCCGAGCTTGTAGGCATCAAAGGCCATTTATTAGCTTTGTGTAATACCAGAATTGTTTCTTAAATCCTCTAAACCTCTGTTAACTCACCTGTTAAGTAGAAATACTAATAACAATACATTCCAGGGCTCTGTGAGGGTCATATAAATAAAGCATGGGAAAGGGATTGTTATCATTAACAATCTTTAATAAGCATCCCCTGGGTGTAACGCAGCAAGGCGGGAAAGTGGAGAAGCTGGGTCTGCCCCAGGCTGGAAGCAGCAGGCACTGCTGTCAGGCGCGTGGAGCCCGGGCACATGCCGCAGCCCAGACAGATGTCATCCTCTTCCCTGGGGCGCCCTTCCCTCCCTGAGAACTGCATTGCAAGGGAGACCCAGCTGAGCCGGTTGGGGTTGAACTTCTCTAATCTAGAAATTGTGGTGATTTGGACTAACAGTTCACCTTAGGTGTCTTTTAGTGTGTGTGCCTGGTGTTCCCTCTCTCTAGAAGATCCCCTTCCTGCTTCTTCAGCTCAGTAACTTCTTCTGTCCTTTGGAACATGACTTTGTCATCACTTGGTCTAGGAAGTTTTTTCCCAGCGCTAGCAGGGCTCCCTCGCGAGGTACTCTGGGCATGTTGCCATCGGAAGCTTTCACCATGGGCTGTCATCACAGTGTACGTGTGTCATTCCTCTGTCTGTCCACGACACCTAGCAGAGTGCCTGACACAAAGTGGACATGTAGAGAGTGTTTGTCGAATGAGTGAAGGAGTGGCAGAAGTGCCTAACCGAATAGAGCCACACAGACATGTCCACGCACATTTCTGTGCTTGGAGAAGGCTCCTTGATCTCTTTCGGGATCTCAGTTTCTCCATCTGTCTGTCTCTCTCCATGCATCCACCTGATACAGGGCGGGGATGGTGGTCTGGGAACTTGATGCTGATTCTAAAATGCACCTAGAAGAGCAAGTTTCCTTCTCAGACTCCTTTCTCATTTTCCCTAGGCTGCCGCAGTGAGGACAGATTCTAGGGGTTAGAATTAGATGACAGTGACCAATCTAGGAGAAGGGCTTAGACATGGGAATTGGACAGACCTGGGCTTGAATTCTGGGTCTCTGGGCAAGCTGATTGATTTGCCCAAATAAGATAACGTGGGGAATTGCTCTTGGAAAACCATCTATTTTTATCTTCCTGCCCATATTCCTTTTT
Source organism: Cheirogaleus medius (assembly GCA_008086735.1). Lineage (NCBI taxonomy): Eukaryota > Metazoa > Chordata > Mammalia > Primates > Cheirogaleidae > Cheirogaleus > Cheirogaleus medius. Next base: position 6,144,954 of record VBSM01003039.1, on the reverse strand, counting down.
CACTCCATCTATCTAAGTGCCATAACTAAATGGTATACATGGTGAAAAACCAGGTTGCTTGGGCAATGCATGAAATTATGTTGGACAGTAAACCATGCTGAATCATCTAGAGAGCATCAGTTTCATTGACTCTTACAGTAGGTCAGAGATGGATCATTCTATGGTTCATAAACTCAAATGTCTTTGGGATGAGGGGCACATGTTAGGGAGAGAGGCGGACTGGGTCACGACAGTGAGCAGGTGTGGGGACCATGGGTGTACATGCCCTGTCTAAACACAGCCAATTACAAATTCAAAGTTAGTCAATGCCAGACCAGCATAGACTGGCTGCCCAGTATGATCCCAGAGGCTGCCAATTTTCTATCTTTGATTCCAAATTCCTCATTTTGAAAAAAAGAATGCGTGATCATTAATTAAGATGACTTGGGTAACAGCATTCAATGGCAGGATTGCATTCTGTCATCTGGGAGGGACAGTTTGGTACAGTGGTTAGTTGTATGGTTTTGGGAGCCTGAGTTTGAGTCCTGGATCTGTCCCTACTAACTGCATGACCTTGACAGCTGACTTAACCATCTTGGACTTAAATTTGCTCATCGGCAAAATGGAAGTAATAGCAATGGGGCATAGCTTATAGGGTTGTTATAGATATTAACTGAGCTAATACACGCAAAACATTACAAACAGTGAGACGCACAGTAAACGCTCAGAAAGTTCCAGCTATTCTTATCTTTACCTTGTCATTTGGACCATCCTTCTTAAGGTTACCCTGTGTTGGAGAGGTTCCAATGACATTTTTGGGAGTCATAAAACGACATATCTTAGAAAATTCTGAAATTACTCTCTTCTTTGAATTCATCCTACTTTTCCTCTAATTAGTTGGACTGTAGCAGCTTCACTGTATGCTGATTCAAAGGCCAAAGTTTATCCTCTTCACTGATGTGGATAATTTTAAACTGACTGAATATACTTTTGTTCTTTTTTAATGGCAGATTGATTTTCTTCAGCTAGGACTTTGATTAGTTTGCCAGCAGGTTGGGGATGGGAGGATGGGCATGGCAGGAGGAAGCCAGCCTGAGCCTCATGCCAGGGGTCAAGTGCACCCCGGGCAGAATGGAGACCTGGCTGTTCGTGAAGAAACTGCAAAATTTCTGCTGAGGGGGCAGCCCAACGTCAGCTGTGGGGAATTTTTAGTTGAGGAAAATTGTTCAGGCAAAGATGGCAGGACTGAAACAGGTAGGAAACATACTTACAGGCTCTTAAAAAAAATTAATAAGGGGCCCAAGGTGGGGACTGTGGAAAAGGAAATATATATATATATATATATATATATATATAACCAGCCACTATTCCCTAGCTTACTTTTCTATAATTGCTTGCTACTCAGGAGTCATATTGCTGATGGTCATGAAGATTCTTAGCTTTCTTCATTGCTCCCATGGATAGCATCGTCCTTTCGAAACTTAAGGATAATTTTTGAGATCTCTTCCAGGCCCTGCCTTCTGGTGGAACAGCTGACCCACCCAGACCAGTGGCCCACACAGATAAATTGACTCAGCTGGTACTGTGACTCCCACCCAAGAACCGACTCAGCAAAGAAGACAATTTCTACACCCCTCATGGTTCTGCCTGGAAGCCAGCCAATTGGCAGACCCAATTGCCTAGCCTTTTGCCACCAACCTATTTTTAAAAACCCTTTCTCCCAAATTTTCAAGGAGATGGATTTGAGAACTTCCTCCCATTTCCTTCCATGGTACCTGCAGTATTGAACTCTTTCTCGGCTGTAGCCCCTGCTCTCTCAGTGTATTGGCTTCCTCTTCCTCAGCAGTAGGCAATGAACCTGGTTGGGCTGTAACACTGATGGGTCTAACCAACTGTCAGTACAATAATCACAGGTCACCTAGCAGTGAGCCAGGAAGATTTCTATGGCCCTAGTGACCATCCACTGGTCTTTTGATCCCCATAGCTATTTTCAGTATGCAAAGGCTTTCTTTGATACATTCTAATATAAGGTGTAATTATAAGTAAATTGACCTCTTTTAAAAACACACAGGCTAGAGCTCATACAGTAATTGAATTTTATTCCCTTCAAAGTAGTCCCCTTGGGAGGTACTGTGTGTTTATTTCAACAATGCCGCCTCAACTCAAGCTATTTAACAATTTTTTAAGAACTATTTATAAATATGGCAATAGTAGCACTCCTCTACTTTAGAGGCCAGATTACTATTATTATTTTTAAAATATCATTTCCAGGCAAGCTTTGGTAGAAAGGTATATGCTTCCAAGTTGCCTAATACAATTTTGCCAAAAATTAAGATGAAAACTTGGTTATGAGATTAAATTTTCTATGTGGTTTCTCAGCTGTCCCTGAGGCAATCCCCAGAAAGGAAGTTAAAAAATACATTGAGTAGTGGTAGTATCACCTGTACCTGTTAGCAACTTACTTGCTAGACATCAGTTTGGATATTTAAGTTTTGATGTACTTGTTAAACTGACCAGATAATGTATTAACCAAACAGCCAACTAGCAAAAGCTTCATTAATTTATAGCCACACTTCGAAATTCATACACTAGATGCTTTTTGCCTGGAATACAGAAGAGGCTTTGGTCTGTACCTTTCCTGTTCCCCTGCACTAAATTGCAACATTTCATGGCCACTCACTTCATCTGCGATGCACACGCCTCCCCTCTCTCGCACCAGCTTGAAGGCTTCCTTTAGAAACCCCTTTGGGTACTGGACAACTCCATTCACACCCTGCAAAACACCAAACCAAGAAGACCTATAATAACAGCACGAGTCCTTCCAAAGTATTATGTTAAAAAACAAAAGTGTCATTATCATTATTATCATGATAGTAAAACCAGTAATTTTAAAAACAGTCTGCAGAACGGTTTCAACTATGGGTGAAAGAAAGGCCATTATTCTTATATTATGACTTCTGGAAAAAGGATGCAAATATTGATTCTTTTCTGAGATTAGAAAACAGTACAATAAGGAGACTTGGTAAAATTAAAGAAAGACTCCCCGTGACAGTGTGAGTGTTAAGCAGCTAAACATTGCTGGGGGTTTCCTTATCTTAAGAATTTAAGGCATTCAATAGTTTCATCTATCTATCTTGTCCATGTGGGAATGAAAGCAAAGGTTTTTTAAAGTTAAGTTGAAAATTAGGGCCTTTTGTTTTTTCAAGGAGACCAAAAGAATGAATTGAATTTGGAGAGGAACACAGCAATGAACACTTAATTAATCTGGAATTATCTAGAATGCATGAATTAAAACTATCTGATAATTGAAGATTCAGCTCAATTTTGTTTAAGGTTCATGTACTTACTTGAATTGGTTCTGCAAAAAACCCAGCAAGTGACTTGGCTACAGAAGTGTTCAGAGTATCTTTGAACTGTTCAATATACTCGTCTTTAGCTTGGCAGCAGTCTGCAAAAAATGAACCACAGCATTTGAGCTGTAAGAATGACATCCAGAAGCATGAGGAAAAGCACAGAAAAAAGAATAGAAAACAGGATGAGTAAGTTGATTAGAGACCTCAGAATATAGTAAGCTGGGAGATAAGGATATGCATTTCTGAAGGGGAACATTCTGTCCGAACAACTTGTACTTTGGTTCAAGGAGGGAGATTAGGATAGTCATAAAGGCATAAACAAACCACTTCAATCATTTCCATCTGCGGAAGAAATGCCCCCAAATGTCATTGAATCTGGAATAGATAGATATTTCATCTAAGGATATCCATCCTCTCAAACTAGTGGGTTTCATTCAAAAGTAATTGGAGTAATTTAATCTATTTGAAAATAACTCTATTATTACTTTTCACTGCCATTTAATCTGATGTGTAATTTTAAAGCTACAAAGTATCTCCATCTTTAGAGTTAGTAAATATGTTTGTAGAAGAATTAGAATTCAGACCAAAGAGGAATGTGCTAGAGCCAGGCAACTTTCATCCATTGCAGCCCTTGGTACTTAGTCCTTTGCTTGTGTTTCTAGGTCTTCCTCCCTTTAACTGAGAGCTTTTGTGGGCAGGAACTATGCCTTGCTCAGTTTTGGAATGTCTGTGGCCAAGCAAACTGTCTGGTATGTTGTAGATGCTCAGTAAACGTTTAATGAATTAAGACAGAAATAAACAGTAGAAATTGTGGCTGGCGTGAGACATTGAGCAATTTCACTTGAAAGTCTTTCTTACAAGGAAATGGAGTAAAGTATCCTAATTCAAATGATCTGTCTTTAATATTAAATGCATTAATTCCCTTTTTTCTACCTGCTGATAAATGCACCCTCTGAGTTTTAAATTTCAATTATTTTTTATTACTAGAAGATATATTTGTTTTTGAAACTTGCTATGCCATTCTTTATAGTTCCTTATTCCCTGCATTTATTTTCAAGCTTATAGTTGACTTTCTTTAAATGCATTAAACATGTTTATTTTACAGTCTATCTGATAATTCTATTGTTTGAAATCCTTGTGGGTCTTTTTCTTGATTGTGAAGTTCTGTTTCCTTGTTTGTTCATTAGGTTTGACTATGGGTGGCTTATTTTCCTTGGAATTTCATTTGTGAGACTTTGAGGCCTAAATGAGGTAGGTTCCTCCAGAGCATATTTGCACCTGCGGCTCCCAGGCCCATGGAGTGTTACCAGTCTAAGATTCCACCAAATTATCAACTTGAGGTAGTGAGAGTTCAGAATGCCCAGCCTTGCAGGGCCAGCGTGGAGTTCAAATTTTCAGTGGCGGTTCCTCCTAGAGATGCTCTTCTCGCCACTCAGCACCAGAATCCTTACAGACCCTTGGCCTGTGACAGGTTGTTTTTGGAGGCGTGCTTATTTCTAGTTGACCCATGAATGAAAATGTGGCCTCTTGGGGGTTCCAGTCTGTGGCAGGGGAGGCTTTCCTATCCGCTTCCTTATTTTGTCTGGGCCCTCGACTTTGTCATCTCTTCCCTGTCTTCCACAGAGCCATAAACACTGCAGCTCAAGGGTCCTCAGTTTGACCAAATGTTCTCAAGGCAAAACTGGCTGCAATGTCCTAATGACCTCTTTGCGTTTTTGAAAATTCTTACTTTCTTGTATCCATGTTTTAAAGAGGATGCGTTTCATATTTTATTCATGATTTTTAGTTGTCTTCAGCCGGAGATAACCCAGGCTGTCATGTTACCAGTAACAGCCATCTGTGTAGTTCAAGTGCCTTAGTAGTAACCATGTTTACCTTCCCATCCTGCTAAAAGATGCTGGAAACATTCCTCCCAGTGCTGATGGGTGTTTCACTAGCTGTAAGGCTCACCATACAGACAGGCAGGTGTGAAATCCTGTGGGTGGGAGAGGACCAGAGAAGAGGGGTAAGATCGCCCAGGAGGTTGGCCCAAGCTCCAGAAGCCTCCATGTGTGTGTCAAAATTGGAAGTGGGAATCACCAAGGGAACAGGATCAGCAAGAGTGAAGACACCTTCTACTCTGGAATACCCAAGATACCAGGCTAACAGCATCCATGTATGACCGAACTTTCAGAATTGTTATCCACACCTGTAATTTGGTTCTCAGCAGCACCACACAGTCTCTGTACTTAAGCCCATATCCATGAATGGCAGAAGGAATGCAAAGAAAGATGTGGATGAGATGGGAAGCCCCAGCCCCAGTGACAGTGAATGTGGTCAGGGAGGGGAGTCACCACCTGCCATCCCAACACTTGCCTAGAGACATGCATGTAACCCTGTCTCCTGGAGGCTAAGCGTTGGGAATAGAAATCTTCAGCAATATCACCATCCAGACTGAAGCACACATGTGTTTATACTTCAGTTCTTCATTAAAAAATGAAAAAAACACTACCTGGCCCCAAACATCTTTATAGGTTACACGTGATATTGGGGGAAGCTTGGTTGAGAGAGATTCCTGATATCTGTGGTTAGTTGGAGGTTGGAGGTTGAGGGAATGAGAAAGAAAGTAATAAAAAAGATATCAAACCCAGAAAGTATGTTTTTAGCATCACATACGCTGTTTTAATGGGCAGAATATAGTAGACAAATAAATCTATGCCTCTGAAGATTGAAATTCCCTATTTTAATTAGGAAAGAAAGAGAAAACAGCCTCAAATGACCCTAAAGGATGGATCAGACATGTTCGAAAGACATAATTTGGAAGTTTAACAGACCCGTTTGTAACTAGTGAAATCAAAGAGTGACACAAAATCAACCCCACTGGTTTAAATTTGGGCAAAACCAAACCAAAAGGTTGTGCTTGAACCTATGCTAGACCTTTCGTGATTCCCACCCCCCGTCTGTCCACATGCTCTGCAAAGAGAGGGCCATTTACTGTGATGAGCTTTTTCTCTGATTTCACGCTTGCTTCATTGGCTCGTTGCTGTAACTGTGGGTCAGGCCACCTCTGCAGAGAGACACGGTGCATTGGTGTCTCCATGACAACTTCAAAGTGGGTGGAGAGCCGGTGCTCTGCTGGATACAGCAGAGTGGCTATGGGAAAGTCTATTTCAGCTGGTTGTGCAGAAAGAGTTAAGCCGATTGAGGAGCCAAGAAAGAACAACAATTTTTAAGAAAAAGAAAACTTTGTTTTCCAAAAGGAGAAGAATAACATGATTGGTAACAGATTTGGGGCGATGAGAAGTGAACCTCTTCATGGGTTACATCTGAAATTTTCTTCCCAGGGCCTGGGAAGAAAAACTCCTGGGGAGATGAATGGAGCAAGATAATGAAATCTACCATGTAAGCATCTCTGCTAGACTCACGAAATTCCCCCATGCCTATGCTGGGAGTGATGACATAATTCTGAGGTGGAAAAAATCCCCATACCATGGTTGGTAACTGTGTGCATCCAGTGAATGAACCTAAGAGGAACTGAGAACTGGAACCATCTGTGTTCAAAGTACTTTACATGTTGGTCTGCTTGGGTAAACATAAATGAATTTACCCATTTTACAGCAAGGATCAGACACTTCTCATTTCTTAAAGGCACTGGAAGAGGCACGAGTCCTGTTTTGTATTTCAACTGTGTTTAAAGATATGACAACCAGTCTTGTCTCTTAAAGATGTGAGTTAAGAAAACAGCTGACTTCAGCTATGCCAAAGACAACAGTTCAGAGGAGCAGAAATGTACATCTGTCACTATTATTTAGCCTCCAGATGCCACTAGAGAGATGATCATGGGGTTCTGGCATTTTCAAGTTGGTCTAAGGCAGAGAAGTCCTCAAAGAGGGAGGAAGCAGAGAGGATGGAGGGGGAGGGGCACATAGCAGGGAGGGAAGGGAATGACCATCTCTCGAGTGCTCTTGTCTACTAGCCCCTGCGCTGGAGGTTTGCAGTCAGACAGAGGCTTGTGAGGTGCCTTCGAGTGATTTTAGATGCCATACAGTTATGATACTCAGATTTTGCTTTGCTGGGCATTGCTGTTATCTGCCTTCCTCTACACAAAGCTCTCTCTGCCTTGAATTCATGAAGGGCTGAGATGGGGTTGTGGGGGTCAGGTCTTGCTATCTTTGTTTTACAAATGAGAAAACAGAAGCAGAAGGTGGAGCTTTTGCTCATAGCTGAACCATGGCAGGGCTGGGAGTGGAATCCAAACCTTCTGACCTCATGCATCTCCTCGATCCTGGCCAGCAGAGCAGGAGTTGCTTTTCAGCTTGAGTTCATTCTGATGGCACGTCAGGGTGAAGCAGGGCGGTCCTAGGTATTGGGAGCACTGGCTTTGGAGGCAGAAGACCTGGGATCAAATCCTAGCCCCTCTCATCCTCAACGAGGATGTTGGTTTCCTCATCTTTACAATGGAGAGTTTGAATTATAGCTTTAAACTTCCTTCTGGTTTTAAATTCTATGACTGTGACAGCTTGTCCTGTTCCAATGCTTGTCTTTCATCTTTCTACCTCCATTTTACTATTATCTCATCAGAATTTTAAGACTGTGAATTTTCTTCCTTTCAGAGCTGATTTTTGAGACTTCCATTTTGCATTCTTCCTCTCAACCCAGTGACTCATACCATTCCATTAAAACTCTTTCGGCTGGAGCATTTAGTATTTTCCTTCAGATCTACTTAGGGGCAGCTTTTCAAAAGGTCCTGTGTTGTGATGACGAATCTGCAGCAGGGCCTGCTGATTGGCAGGGAACAGATGATGTTTCCACGCCTCCTCTTCCCCATGTTAAGAATAGGTAAAGAAGGCAAATAAAATACACAGAAATTTTCCTTGTGAGAGTGCCTTTAAAACTTTTAGAGTTTGACAACAAAAGAGTTGTCAGTAGCCTTAGGAACGGCGGCCTTAGGTTTTGACAGACGCTGTCATTTGGCTGGCTTTCTGAGTCCCTGGAGAACTTTTTGACTGGAGTTTTGAGATTCCCAAAAGTATTTGTTTCCATCCTTCCTTTTTCCATTGGGAATTAGTAAATAATCCCATCCATCTTGTTTTCTTAGAAAATTGATACCAGAGCTATTGCTAATTGAGCTCCTTTAATTAAATACCAGATGATAGTCTGTTTTTTAGCTTAGCTCTGATAGCCTGAGGTGCTTTTCCTGTGTGGCCAGAAGGATGGTCTGAGAATGAAATGACAGTGGGCATGAGAAGTGTTGATTCAACCAGGGGTCACTTGGCTACTTCCTAGTTTTGCTTCCTTTGGCTTTTCCTTTCCTCGTTTTTTCAAATTCAATTGTTCACACAGGGATGGTTCTGCCTTTATCCATGTTCTTGATGTTTCTGACCTCTCCCTCCTTCCCTCCTTCCCTGCCCAGTCAGACCTGGTGCACAGCTGCATTTCCTAATGGTTTGCACTGGAGAATCTCGACAGTGGCTTCCACCCCAAGGGCCACGAAAAACATCTGGGCACATTGTCTGCAAATAACAAAAGAAGGAGTTTGGTAACACATGGACACAAGCCAGCCAATGTGTGGGAGCATATGGCAGCAATCAAGTCAAGAGGGCTTCTTAATTTAGTGTTGAGATTCCTCCCCCGCTTTTCCCCTGCTTAGGATGTAGATCTAACATTCTGCTTTGAAGAGATAATTTTTTTCTTAGAAATCAGTTATCTGGGCACTGTACAAAGGAAACTGATTTCGATGTTAGCGTGGAAACAACTTGCTCAAGGGTTTGGTGGATAAGGGCATCAGAAAGAAGAAGAATAATTAGGTATCTGATTCTGATGCTAGAAAGGTGGGTACAGCAAGTGAGAACAGAAGGTGAGTACAATGATGACTCTATAGAAATTCTGTGCATTCAAGGTTCTCAGGACTTTGCACTTTACTTGGTTTTATTTAAAAGCAAGATAAGTTTTAAAAACCCTATCATTAATTATTACTCAGACTCTGAAGCCTTTTCTAGAAACATTTTTCCCAAATGGTCTTCAATTCAATTGAGTCAAATTGAACCTCTGATTAATGACAGGCTTTATGTTAGTTTCTAAATCTTAATGTCAGGAAAACCTGATCAATTCCATGTACCCAGCAGACTTTAAAGAAACAAGAGAAAATCCAAAAACTCACTGATTGGCACCCAATCCCACCAGGGAGTTCCATCTTGAAGGTCCCTACATTTGTCAAACCAAGTGTGTAAGGACTGCATCCATGGTATGCTCCTCTGCAGAGAAAAAAACAGCAGGAGGATGGGGTTAAGTTCATTCTTCTTTGATCACTGGCCTATGGACCACTGAGTAGGACAACAGAGAACATTCATGAAGTCATTCAATTCCGCTGGTTTCTAAAAACTCTTCTAAGCCTGTGTCAGGTGAATGTACTTATTTATCTTTTCTACTGGTATCATATATTTCAAATTGTGAAATTATGAAATTTGAATTGTGAAATTGGAGATCATCTGGCCAGGAATTCTGACCTGAGGATTTACCCTACCCCATTATTCTAAAGTAATGAGACTCATCTTTTAGCAACATGCCAGAAATAACACCTTCAACAAGTACTAGTCTTCAAAGTAGTCACCTTGAGAAGCCACATATTTTTTCCTGTTATGCAGCTGTTGATCACCATCTTTAGGGACTCCTCAAGTGCTTCATAAGCTACCTTATTTGTCTTATAAGAAATATAGGTTTTGTTTCTTTTGAACCTGAAACAGTTATCTTTAGTATAAATCATCCTGATCACTCACCAGTCTTGGTTTCAAATGAGTTTTGGCAATTTCTAAAATCAAAATCACTCTTAAGGATTTAGAACTATTCAAAAAGACTATTCAAAAGAATGGCCATATAATTTGGAAGAGGAGACACAACATGTGTTGAACGCTGGTCATACCATGACTGCTTTGAATAGATCAATACTTATCTTGGCTTACATATTCTGGAATGTTATTTAGGTAAAACATCAATCACTATTCTTTATTGCCACATTTGTTAGATGGCAAATGTTTACTAACACCTGTAATAACTGCATGCTCCTTTGATATGGAATGTGCAGTATTATTATTATTATTATTTTTTGGAATGTGCAGTATTAGATGTCTGTTTAAATGTGCTGTATAAAATTACCCAAGAGAGGCAACTGTGAGCAAAATTCTTAGTTTTCTAATATTTTTAATGCTAATCTAGCCTTGAATGGCTTAATAATTAATCTATTAAATTATCAGTTCTCAAAAATCATCTAAAGAAGCAGAAATATACGGGGTTATACATACATCCTCTGAACTTAAAGAGAATAAAAGGCCCAAAATAGGTGCAGCTGGCACTATGGAATAAATACATGGCTCCTTGTCAGAAGCAGAAATTAAAATGTGCCAGTGTCATGTGGCAGAGCCCTGATGCTCTGTGGATGTAGAGCAGTCATTTCCCATTTGGTGTATGTTGTAGTCCCTACCACACCTTCATGGTTAAAACATTGTCATGTGACCTCCTCCTTAAGGCCATAGGAAGATCTATGACATAACAAGGACTCCAAGTTGTTTGTGGCCAGTCAGGGCCCACTCTCGTGGATAGGCCAATTTGGATGGGGCTGTCCAGTCATGAAATTCATTTGACTGATCCTGCCCTAAAACTTAATATTAGGAAAATACCCCTTGGAAAGCTCCTCTCCCCCTAGATGCTACAATTTCAAGGCACACATTTAGGATTGGCATAAGTCAATGTTACTGAAGTTGAATATTTCAGGCCATGAGTACCTGAAGGAAATGATGTCCACGTTGTTGGAGTGTGCTCTGGCCATCAGCATGGCCAGGTCATTGGCTTCTGAGCCACTGTTCGTCAAGAAGATGACCTGGAGAGGACAGAAGACATGTGGACTCATGCTTTAATTTATTTTCTTAGTACCTAATTCATTCAAAATTGCTCCAGATGTGTGCCCCAGGTCTGATTATTGAGGAGAGTTCCCATCAGGCCAGTGTGGGTAACTTAGTTTCACCATTCCATGAATTCTATAGCTTCTCCTTCATTGAGCTGCTGTGAAGTGCTACATGTGCAAAAACTGCAGAGAGATTGTCTCAGCTGTGAAACATTCTGGGCTTTCATTGGCTTTATTTGATATTCTGCAAAATGCTAAGGTTGGGAGACTTGCTGAGAGGCACACTGTGGTTGGTGGCTGAGCAGCCCGAGGACCGAGGACTCCTGAACCTAATCTACCCCACCTGATTCTAAAGGCTTCGGATGCGGCAGGACCCCTGGCCCCAGGGGTTGCCCCTGCCTGACTGTGCTGTGTGTGCGAATGTTGAAAAACAAGCCAACAAACAAAAAACGCAGCTCAGCCTGAACAAAAGAATGGGGAGAACTAAAGGGAACTGTGTCCTCTAGACTCTAGGGCTGGGAGGCATGTGTTTATGACTTTGCTGACTTCCCTGCTTCTGCTCTTCCATGAACAGCTGGGGCTGGACTCAGGTGGCAGCTATTCCAAGATTCTTCATCTATTCTAGATAATACAGTAAATAATGTATCTAGATAATATAGACAACACAGTAAAATAATAGTAATTAATGCCAGGTACTGGGCACTGTTCTGGGTTCTTCATATATATTAACTCATTTAATGCCTAAATGCAAATTGTGGCTGACATTTTAACATTTCAATTCCGTTTAAAAACTCAGTCATTTCAAATGCAAAAAAAAAAAATCTCATTTAACAAAAACATCTAAGTATATTTTGAGCCAAATAACTGAATGACATTTATAACAAAGAAAAGACTCCACTCTTTGTAAAAGAAGAAATGCAAATGACTTTGCACAGAAGGTATGAAGCAAAGTGATAAAAAATTTCTTGAGGACATAGATGAGACCATCAGGAGGTGTGGGGCTCCTGGTAAGTGATTTCTGCAAAGACGTGGTGAGGAGAACCACCGAGAAGAGGCAGAGGCTAAGAAATGACACAAGGGAACCTTGACTTGTTTCACCAGCAATTCATAAATTCCTTTCTTCTGTCTGACTGCTTTCAGCTATAGCTATCAGCTCATCACTATGGATGCACAATGCACAGACCAAAGTCCCTGCCCATATTCCTGCTTCCTAGGGCAACTCCCCTGGAATCATGAGACTCCTGTCCCTTTGAGGTGAGAGCGTGGATTGTACCTTAAGAGGCTCGGGAAGAAGTGCTGAAAGCTTCTCTGCGTATTCGTGCATTGGCGGGTGGAAGAAGACAGAGCTGGTGTGCCACAGGCGGCCGAGCTGCTTCTGTGCCACTGCGTTTACCTTCCTGGTGAGCAGAGGTGCAGAGTTACCCGCACCGCCCCCGAGTGCGAGCGCGTCCCTCCAACACAAGCGCCAGCCATTGACCCCAAACACGCTGCTTTCTCTCAGAGTTTCAAGAGGCAGATGTCGTCCACACATCAGAAAAATCTCCTCCAACCACTAGAGGTGTCCAGCAATGGGAGGTGTTGTCTCAAAAGGTAATGAATTCCTCAATACCTCAAAACTCTCCTGAGAAAAGGGTTCAAAGGGATTTTAAAAAGGAAATGCCTAGTTTAGGAGGAACTTTGGGCTTGGAATTTCTTCTAACTATGCTTTTTTTTTTATTCTTTATTAACCATCCTTTGAACACTTTGGAAAATAGAGATGATTAGATATAAGCCTGAGTATCTTCTCACTTTGTTTTTCTAAAGAACTGTAGATTCATCAAGCACATGTATATAAGAACAACAGTTTTTCCTTCAAAGAAGATTCTAGTATCTGGGTCAGTGTGGATGAACATTTTGTAACTATGAAGGCACAGTCTTTGAAGGATCGAAGATTTGTATTGAGGAATAGTAGAAATTAAGCGTAGATAGATATGTGGGGCCAGACTGGGTGGGCCTTGAAAAGACAGCCAAACATGTTTGAACTTGATCCAAAAGACAGCAATTGCTAAAGTTTGTTACATAGCAATTCTGTTTATCAATATGTTTTGAACCAAAAAAAAAAAAAATCAGTTCAGTGGGTAAATAATTTTGAAAACTACCAGATCAAACAGATTTCTTTACTCCAGGACTTGTTAGTACTTTTAGTAGACTAATGTACACTGTTTCTTTCCAGCAGGGAGATACAGTTTAAAGTGTTTCCCAAACTTATTTCATCACAGGACCCTTTTCCATGGGAATATTCTTGTGATCAGTCTTCTGTCAAGCCCACTTTGGAAAATTGTGGAGTATCAGCAAACTCTTAAAAAGGAGAGATACTTCACAAAAGCATGTGTAGCATAATATATGTGAGAACCACATGAGGCATGGGATGGGGAAGGAAGCCTGGTGATGCAGACAAGCGAGGTGGACATGGTGGCCTTCCAGGTACGGGAGGAGACTGGTGTTCATGGGAATTAGTAGGAGAGGGGCTAGCAAGGGGGGTGTTTTGGTGGAAGGGAAACTGGACCTTGGCATCAGGTTGGCTATAGGAAATAAAAGCAAGGAAGAGTCAAAGATGACTTCAACATTCTTGTCTGGAACACTGGGGGACCCCAGGATTAGTTGAGAACTATGGCCAGTTGTCCAGCTCCCCAGCTCTTAGCAGAGGACTTCCCAGAGTGGGAGGTTCATATGTGCTCCTTGAATCCATGCACATGTGAACAGAAACAACTTTGTGGAGATGATAGATTTAGTCTTGGAAATGTTGAAGTTGAGCTGATGGTGGAATGTCACAGGGCAAGGGGCGTCCCAGATAGCAGTGGGAGACATAGGGCATCTTACCGCCCTCGCTGGGTTACTAGAGGTGTAATTGTGGCTTGGCGGGGGGCCGAGCCTGAAGATGCAGAGTTGGGCAATGCTGTTGAAAGCTTAGTAGCCTGACGAGTAGGGGTGGGAGGTGGGTGGCACCCATGCTGTGGTGGGACGTAAGTGAGGAAGGCGGTCAAGAGAGAGAAGCTGTGGGCTAAGGAGGGAGCTGGGACACCCAGAGTCCAGGGGTCAGATGGAGATCAGGAGAAGCACTGAGGTAGTGAAAGCCAGTGTGAGCGGTCTCATAACAGGGGCAGTGTGACATTTATTGGGAGGATTCAATGAGAATGTTTAAAATCATTCTCTACTCCATTTCTCTCTACTTCTCTTATGTTTGCTCATCCTATGTTTGAAATCAAAATAATCTGAAATTCATTTTGGATGCTCCTTGGGACCTTGCATGGGACTAGTGCCTCGGGAGACGGCCGGGGTCAGAGAAGGCCGGGGAGGAGGAGATGAGGGCTGGGCCCCGAGGCACTTGCTCCTGACTCTGCCTCCTGCTTGACAGCAGGGTCCAAGCCTATTCAATTTTTGTTAGACTTGCTGATTTATTTTCTTCCCACTTAGTGTGAGTTTTATTGGTCAGATTTTTAAAGAAAATGAGATGGCTGCCCAGAAACCACAAGAACCACAGAAGAACGCGCCAAAGGGCGTTTGTGTAGGTGAGTTGCTGATCAATACTGTGGACAATCTGAAGATTAATGGACCATTACATTTCCAAGTAAATTTCCAGCTAGGATTGTGTCTGTCTCTTATCATACTTTTTTCCTCTTGCATCTCTCAGAGTCCACGAAGAAGACTGTCAGGCTAGAAATTAGTTCTCATCTCTCACCATCCCTTATCTCACATATCTGCCCCCTGTTTCTCTGAGAGCCACCTGCCTTTCACTTCCTGCCTGTCCCTGCCTCCCTCTCTTCGGGAGGCTGTTGCTAATGAGAAGTGCACACAGCCACATGGTACATGCCATAGTACATGTACAACCAGAACGACAAACTCTTGCACTGTCAAGGAAAGAAAAAGTACAGGGTCAAGATTCTACACCCAGGAAATAGCAGGGAGTAAGTCAGCCACAATCCGTAACAGACATTTTTTGACTGGGGTAAATGAATCAGGGGTTCTGAGTCACTAATGTGATTCTTTTCCATATATTCTTCTGGAATTAAAACCCTGGGATTTGAAGGATACTCACGGGTGACAGTGACCGACACTGACAGTGACAATTCCGGAAAAGAAATCCAGGTATCTGTTTCCCTCGGAATCAAATAGCCACTCCATGTGGCCCTGGTGGAGCAGCAAGGGCTTCTGAAAATACGCTGTTTCCACCGGAGAAAGATGTTGCTTGTGGATCTCCAGGACACGGTCGTAGGCAAGAGACTGTAGACGAACAAGATTTTAAATCCCTTTTCCGTAACGCTACATGTCTTGCTAGATCGTCAGCAGTCACTTTAACAGGCCTAGTCTGTCTAGTGACCCACACAGGGCGACGCTGCCCCAGAGAGGCTCGCAGGTGGGTACACGCACCCAGCACCCTCCTTGCAAGAAGTTAAAGCCCTTCCTCCTAAGGAGGGGAAATTATTATTTGTAGCCTTTCAGTCTCTTTCTAGATCAAATACGAAGAAAGGGGCTGGAGTTTCTACCTCTCAATGGAAAGCCTTGCCTTTGAATTGATTTTACTTACTAAAAACTGGATTTTGGAAGCAAATATCTGAACTAATAAGTAATTAGTCTAAACTAGTAAGTCATTTTTGTTGTGGTTTTTAAAAAAATAAAAATAAAATGAAGTGCTGGTGATGTTTGTGTCTCTAATTACAAAATCTCTCTCCTGTTCTTCCCTTCTTTGTGGGTCCCTCTTGACTCTCTGTTGATTCTACAATTTCTAACCTGCAAGTATTATGTAGAATAAAGGAGTTATTGTGTGTATGTGTGTGTGTGTTTGTGTGCGGGGGGAGGGAGAAGAGAGAGAGAGAGCGAGGGCGAGAGAGCACCAGTCTACTTTTTATTAGCCTGAGAACAGAAAGATAACTTTATAATTTTGGGATGGAGGACTCAGGAAGGTCAGATCATGCATTGCTATGTGAATCAGTCAAAAAGGGAACAACTTTTTTTTTTTTTTT
>VBSM01003039.1:6056753-6128646 GCA_008086735.1 Cheirogaleus medius | reverse complement strand
TTCTTTGTGTTAGGAACATTCCAATTCCACTCTTTTAGTTATTTTAAAATATACCCCCACTTATTGTTGATTCTAAGAAACAATTGAGACTTGCCAAGAGAAAGTATCTCTTTGGGTTTTCCTAAAGCCCCAAATCTTACCTGGTATCTTTCGGGCGTGAAGTCACACGGAGGCATTCTGGGTTTGGTATGAAGACTGAGCTTGGTTACTGATGTCCAGGAAGCACCTACTGAAAGTGAAGTGAGTTAGGATCTTCCACTAAGTCTGGCATAGGTCTGTTTGTGAAAATCACCTATAGTTACCTGAATTGAAATGCTTGGGTGATTTTATTTCTTAGTTTCTTAGTTTTTTTTCTTTTATTTTCTTTTATTTTTTTATTTCAGCATATTATAGGGGTAAAAATATTACGGTTATGTATATTGCCCATGTCCCCCTCCCCCCTCGAGGCAGAGCCTCAAGCATGACCATCCCCCATACGTTGCACATCTCACTCATTATGTTTGTATATGCCCACCCCCTCCTCCCCCCTCCCACCTGCCCAACACCCGACAAATGTTATTCCTATATGTCCACTTAGGTGTTGATCCGTTAATACCAATTTGCTGGTGAGTACATTATTTAAAAAATAATTTTATTAATCAGCCTTTGATTTGGATGTAAAAACTGAGTATCTCAATAACACATTTTATGGAGGAGGTGGGAAGATAGTTCCTCTTGAATCTAGTCCAGAAAAAAAAATCTACTGTAGTCCCTCATAAGATGGAAAGCTCAGTCTAGGTAAATTGTCCCTGTTACTCTTGCCATGTCGATTCTCTCTTCAGTGGACAAAACTTCTGCTAATGCAGTGTATTGATGGAGTCCATCCTTTTTGCTAATAGAGGTGCTTTCTAGGCTCTGAGCCGCCTAGTGCCCGAGTCCTCTTGCATAGACAGTGCCTGGTACGTGGTCGGCTCTCAATATATATGGAATTAATTTTGCAAGGAATGAGAAGAGACAGGTGTTAGGCAATGTACTGTATTAAAAACACATAAAAATAGATCTGGAAGATAAAACCTCCATCCAAAACAAAGGCTGCCAACACAAGACCATGACAAAGCAGAGAGAGAAGCTGAACCACAATCATTAAACATTTGGAGCTAGGAGGGACCTTAGATTTTTTGGTGTGTGTCAAAATGCTTATTGTATAGATGATGAAACCAGCCTAAGGTGGTAAATTATTAATAATTTAAGGTCACCAAGCTAGTTATTTGAAGAACAAGAACAAAACTCCAAGTTTCTGACTCTTAGCCTTCTTTTTCACTCATTCACCTGCCACCTTCTCCCTTCTCTGCCCGCGCAGACTTTGGCCTCTCTATAGCAACGGATTGAATAATGGAATCAGAACGTCAGAGCTGGAAGAGGTCTCTAGAGACCTTCTGAGTACTCTTGGAAAAGAATGCTTCTAGTTTTGAAGATTAAGGTCAACATCAAAATGATTTTACAGGTGGATAGAACTAAGGAAATGATGTCTCTAATTCAGCATGAAGGTTTGAAGGTGTGAATGAAATGTTGGCGTTCTGTGTGGCTATGAAGTCATAGTCCTGAGAAACATAATGATCAATTGTGTTTTTAAATGAAGTTGGAAAGTAGCAGCTCTGAATATCTCTTCTTTCAAAGAGAGCCCATTCATTTTTTTCTGTTCTAAATTATCACTAATGTCATTAATTTGCTCTTACTTTAAAAGCAAGTGGCTTTTGGCTATCTATGGGTAGAAATGACAAAAAAGAGATAGCTTAAGTTTTCTGAGAATTTCACCTTTTGAAAGCTTTTCTTTGTGTCTCTTTGCATTAGTTATTCTTCTGAGATGGAAAAAAAAATTCTGAGTGTTTCTACGAATTCAAAATCTCTTTACTTCCTCAGTGTCACTTTCCCATCTGCAAAATTGGAGTCTCCCATTGCAGAGGCTGTAAGCTCTCTTGATTCCAAGGTTATAGGAAATATGAGAGTAGGTTAGAGGAGGATGCGAGTTAAAGAGAAAGACTTGATAGAAAAAATCCCGAATTTTAGACAGTCAAGACAGGTTTATTCATTCACTCATTCACTAACATGATAAGCATATGACGATGAAGTGAGAGCTCCAAATGAAATACATAAACTTCTGCCCCAAGGAACAAAGGAAAGAAGGAGGGAAGGAAGAAAGACGAAAGGAAGGATGGAAGGAATAGAGATAGGTAGCAAGCAAGCAAATAAGAAAAAGAATTAGTCAATAAGTGAAATAAATACATCTAGAAAATACCACAAAATCTATTGCCTATCAATAAAAAACCAAAACTCAAAAATAATAGGAATAATAATAAATGATGGACAAAAAGACATAAAAATGCTTTGATTTTCATTATTTGCCAGAAAAAAATTTAAAATCTAAATATCTAGATCAGGCATCCTCAAACTACGGCCCACGGGCCACATGTAGCCCGCTGAGGACATTTATCCAGCCCGCCTGGTGTTTTTGCCGCCGCTGCCTGTCCTGCTTAGCAGCCGACTTGTCCGGGGCCCACAGTGTGCACTCTCCAACGGTCTGAGGGACAGTGAACTGGCCCCCTGTTTAAAAAGTTTGAGGACCCCTGAAGATAGTTGCACGCATTTTTCATTCCAAATAGCCTATGTTTTGAGGATGACTTAGAGTTGAGGGTTAATAAAGCTTTCCTTGGGTTGTTGGAAATTGTGTGTGTGTGTGTGGGGGAGGGCGGAGACAGAGCTCGGGTAGAGTGGGGGAAGGGATAACTGAGGTTTGAGGTAATAAAACTAAATCCTAGGTCTATTTCTGAATAGGCTTTTTCTTTTTTGTTTTTATTGTTTTAACTGATTGGATAGTATCTTTTAAGGCTAACCACAGATGACAGCTAATGACTTAAATTCAATGCACCAATTTCCACTTTAATTCACATGAACAACTCAAGATGTTTAAAGATGAAATTCAATTTGGAGAACAGGACCACTCTTATGTAATAAATGCCAAGTGAGTAGCTGGATTTAATTTTCTAGCTGCCTAATTCTCACAGAGTTCTATAGCAAGCAAATCACCTTAACTTTGTTTCCTTTCCCCAAAATCATGATATCAGAAAGGGAAAAACTACTGGGCAAGGTAAGTGTGAGAAATCAATTTTCATGAGCATTTGGAAATTCTAGGGGAAATTCTCTCTGTAACAATACAGATTTTCCGAACATCCACAATCAGTTTTCAATCCAGAGGAAGGATTTACCAGGCTTCCTCATCCTTTAAAATGAAAAAAAAAAAAAAACCCAAACAAAAAAAATCTTATAAAATACTTGAAAATATACAATGGAGACAGTGTGATTTACTAAAATGCTAATAATGTCTCATTTCTGTGTAACATCTTAGGTAGCTTTAAATAAACTTGTCACATTTGGTATCTCATTTGACACTTAGGATAGCTCCTAAGTCAGCTCCTAGCTCTTGAGGTAGGAAAGGAAGATAAATTTTATCAACCTTGGAGCGGAGGAGGCAGTGACAGATTGAAGGAGAGGCCTGGGCAGTCTGGAGGCCCCTCATGGAGTTGAGGGTTTTCGACGTCGCCTCTCACAGAGGCTGTTGGATCCTTGCTGGGGTCTGGCCGTGTGAGGGGCGGTGATTGGTTGGGGGAGAAACTTTTTCTCATCTGCTCCCCTGCCCTGGAGCTGGCAGCTTTCAGACTCAGAGCTTGGAAATGTTATAAATTTCATAGTCATTAGCTAATTATAGGAAGGCACCACCGAGATATTTTCTCCACTCTTTTATACTAAAAACAGATTGCTTCTATAACTTTGTATATATATTTAGCCCTAAGTGTGCATATCAGGAATAAACAAGACTGAATGTTTTATGCATAGGAATATCATACAGTAAGTATGTAGGTATATACAAAGATTGTGATTTATCTGTTTTTGCATATCTAACAACACTTAAAACATGGCGATCTCCCTGTCTCATGTATTCCACTTCCCTTTCCTCCCATTTTATCTTTCTATCCCCTTACCCTGGTTTGGCTTTATTCATAGCATGTAACTCTACTGGGTACTTTTTTTTAAAAAACATATTCACTTGTTTATCTATTTATTTCTGTCTCCTTCCTAGAATACACAAGGACAGGGACTTTGTCTTCACTGTGGCTACATCTGTACCACTGGTGCATGATAGATGCTCAAATACTTTTGCACACAGCAAGTGCTTACCAAGGATGTGCTCAATGAGTGTGTGTTTGGATGAACAAACACAAGCAAGCATAGATCCAGGTATAGTAGGTAAGAAAGTAGTTGGCATAGAGTCCCCAAAGGGTTTTGAAAGGCCAGTTGACAAGTGTGGCATTCATGTCCATGTGGCGTGGGTTTGCAAGATGACTTTTCCTGCGTAGTTTCCTTGGTGGACCTACGGTAAAGAGTCCCTAACGAGTTGATCAAGATTTTAGGCACCTGTCCTTCTGAGGTCACCTGCTGCCACCATCAGTCCCACAACGCTCAGGGGCTGGGATAGGAAAGGGTAGGGGCGGCCTACAGGGCATTTCTCTTGCTGTGTCCACAGCTGGTACTTTCAGCCTAGTTTCTTTCTTACTGAGCATGAGACTCTGGGTATAATTTTAGCTGCTTCTGAGAAAATGGAATTAAGTGATGTTCTGGGCAAAAGACCCAAGTGAGGGAAAAGAGAAATCCATGCAGGATTGGGGGTGGGGAAGACAGTGCCTGGTGAAATCAATCTGAGTGTGGAATCAAACAGGCCTGGCTTTAAATCTCAAGTTGTCACTTCTCTGTTTTTGTCTTTGACCACATTTCAAAATTATTCTTTATTCTTGTGTCTCCTCCTCCGTGGAAGAGGATAATATACTCACTCACAGGTTTGGTTGAAGTTGAAGGGGGATAATGCATTTAAAGTATCAGGCATGTATTAAGTTTCAAAAAATTGCAGTTGTCAGGGGGGAAAAAACCAAATAGGAAAGGAAGAAAGGAAGGAGGGAGAAAAAGGAAAGAAGATGGGAAAATGAAGACAAAGGTGATCATGACAGGGAATGGGTAAGGGTCATTCATACCTGTAGGACACAGGATCCCACTATGGCACACAAACATGCAGATGGCTGTTTAAGCTCATGTGTGCATGGGGGAAATTGGTGAGGAGGTGGGCTTGTTGCCACACAAGATCATGTGATAATCGGGAGCACATAGGATATAATTCCTAAAGCCACCTGTCTGCTTCCCTCAGGTCTCCCCACATTTTCTGCTTCCGCTGCATAGAGAGCAGAGTCTGAGTGGAAGGAAGGGCGTGGGGGACTCCAGGAATATCTCAGTCCTTCTCAGAGTCTCCTCCTCAGCACTGAGGGGTGGCCCCACTTCCTAGGGGCATGGTGGCACTTTGTGAGGATGCTTTATGTCTTTTAAAATAGTCATCTCTGGGCATCTATATATAGAAGTTAATACTTGATCTTAAATTGATTTCATTTTCATATTGCAGTTGTTATTGTTTTGAAATTGTGTTTCATTATGAATGAATTTCATTTCAGGACAAAAGGAGGCATTACAAAATATTGGCATTGGTGACAGGATGAGATCTCTGTGCTCCGCGCCTGGTCTTGAAGACCCCACCCAGGCCTAAAGTTCCAGAATCCCAGGCAACAGGCTTCAGCCCTCAGGCCTACCCCTCTCTCGGGGACCCTCTGCCGATCCACATCCCCCTGGTTTCTACTCACGGCTCACTGAAGGACGTGGCTTGGGGGTCCTGGGAGAGGTCATCAGGCCCAAGGCTCTTGGCAAATGTCTCCAGACTAGACTCATCTCTCCCAGTCAGGAAGCAAAGCCGCATGGAAGCAGTGGTTGGGATGGTCTCCAGCTGCTCACTGACCTGCTGGACTTTGAAACTAGGAGGGGGCGGTGGCTCTACAAGGGAAATCCTGTGCCAATGGCTTTAGGCCAGTCCCAGAGCCGCCTACTGTTAGCAGCAATGCTTGAGGGGGGAGAGAAAGGGGAGGTGGGGGAGGGAGAAAGAGAAGGAAAAGAAGAGAAGAGAAAAGAAGAGAAGAGAAGACGAATGAAGAGAAGAGGAGACAAAGCAGGCTGACTGAGCGAAGGTCACCTGCATTAGTTTTGTTAGCTCCGTGCAGCATCAGGGTGGCACATCAGGGTGAGCTGCTCTCTGTGGCAGGCTGGTGGTGAGTGTGGCAGAAAGAGTCAGAGACTGAGAACCAAGGGGTGTGAATAAGAGAGCATGAGGGAGCGTCTGCATGAGTGAATGAATAACGAAATTGCTTTGGGGAGTCTTAGAGAGAGAGAAAAGGGAATGAGAGAGAAGAGAGAGAGAGAGAGAGAGAGAAGAGGCATTGAGAGGAAGGCGGAGAGGGCACCAAATAGCTAGGGAAGGCTCTGGACAGCTGCGTATCCCCTTAGGTGCCCAAGGAAGGCAAATGGTTTAGAGCTGAGGAGTTAGTGTGTTTTATTTTTATTATATTTTTAATTTCTTAAATTCCCATTTATTCCACTCCTGCTGCCCCAGCCCCAATTCCCATAGGCAACTATCAAGTGTGTTTAATACATATCCTTTTTTCTGGCATGTATTCCTGTGAAGTGTGTATTGTTTAAGGTGAATACATTTTTGATTTATGCAAATATGTAAAATATGTATTTTTTTCCCCACTTAGAGCCAAAAGCTCCAAACAAATTGCTATGAGTCCATCTCTTCCAGGTTTCCCATTGCTCTAGAACAGGAGTCCTGCTTTGGATGGCAGTGCCTAATGGCGACAGTGACAAAGGCAACTGGAACTAGGGTGTCAAGTGCGTGGGGCTGGGTGAGTGCTGTTAATCTTGGGTCACCCTGTAGGGGGGACAACTGACTTGGCCACATCTTTCACCAACACCCAAGAGTGTCCACAGGAGGAGAGGGTACCAGGTAAGCACAGAAAGTATGTTAAATTCAATGTAAATTGTCCCCTTTTGCATGGGCTCCCAGCCCATTCTGCTTTGGGGGCAGTAGAGAGAGGTTATATGATCTGGCTGGTCAATTGCTGCAGAAGTGACCCATGTCACTGAGGCTAGCGGGCACACAGCCTCTCCCTAGGGTGCACAACCTGTGCTGCGGTTGGCCTGAGGGAGAAAATGTTGAGTTCCTGAAGTCTGGCATATGCTCTTCAGCTCTGCTGGGTTGTGGTCAATTTTGCCTTTGCGAATGCCGTAGGCTGTAGTCTCTCTTCACTTGAGATTTTTCTTGGGCTATAAATTTAGAGATTGTTGTGGTGATAGGTACCCAATGTCAGGAGCTGCCTAGATCAGGGAAGCAAAACAGTACATTTGGAATAACTTCTAGGGGGGAATTGAGATGTTATGCTTTCTTCATTTAAAAGAAAAAAATTTTCTGATTTCCTTAACCTAATATGTGCTTTTGTTAAAACAAACTCAAGTCTAGAAGAGTATAAAAAAGAAAGTATAAATCACAGCAAATCTGACCACTATATTTTAGTGAATGCTCTTTCAGAAATCTTTCTCTACATGTGTATATCTGTGTATATACATGCCATTTCATAAACTGAAAGTCTCCATATGTTTTATTTAATAAGTCCTTTTTGATGGATAACTAGATTGCTTCTAACATCTTAGGACAGAGAATTTCATGCACTTGACTAATTAAGTTTCTCTTGGGATAAGTTCCTTGAAGAAGGAATTCTAAGTCAAAATGTATGTACATTTTAAATGCACCCAAGTAAGGTGTCATCAATTCATAATTCAACTAACATTGCACAAAACTTTTGCCAAGATGTTCATTCTTTTAATCTCTGTAGAATTACATGACATCCACTGAATCTGAAAACTGGAATGAGGATGAAACTTAGATTCCCTTTAAATCTTCATCCTCAGCCTAGAAATCACTTGGAATATCAATCCAAGATCTTACCCTTGGATCACAGGTAAAACTCCAATTAAACAGAGGTTACATCTGAGTTATAAGGGACTTTAAGAGACATCTGCTCTGAGTCTCTACCTTCTCTCTTTTTTGAGCAAATCAGGTATCATTTTCTCCATTTTACATAAGACCAGGAACCACCCCAGTTTACACAATGGTTAGTGGGAAGGGCAAAGCATCAATCTCTTACCACGCCCTGAAATTCTCTATTTCTCAGACAATGAATAACCTTGAAGGCACAGAAGGTATTTCATCAGGTAGGGAAATATTGAAATTTTTCTTTGAAAAAAAAATTTGGCAACTGTGGAAACGTGGAGATTCTGTTGTCATGTTAATAATTGCAGGGGAGGCTTTTGCACACAGGTTGACCAATGACGCTTCAGTTAAGTCCTGAGTGTAACTGAACATTGCTCTTTGCCCCCAGGTTCCTGTCGATGACAAAGCAGGGTCAGGTAAGAGATACTGAGGATAAATACAACTTTTCCAAAGTAATCATTTCCCTTTCCTAACACATTTAGCAGTTGTGAAATTGAAGGAAAGAAAAAAAATTGGGAGACCTCAGGTACAATGAATTATGTGACAAGGATCTTTAATTATATTTTGTTCCTATAGTAATTATTAGAGAATTGACTAATTTAAACAATTGAGATTGTAAAAGCAAAAATTGATAGAATTACAAGAAGTAGAACAATCCTAGAAGATATTAACTTATAAATCATCTAAGAAAATGATATATTAAGCAGCAAAAAAAGCCAAATCTCATAAATGCAAAAATCCTAGATAAAATTTTAACAAATTACATCTAATAATGTTTGCAAAATTACATAATGTATTATAGTAATAACATTCATCGGGTGTTGGGCAGGTGGGAGTGGGGAGGAGGAGATGGGTATATACACACCTAATGGGTGCGGTGTGCACCATCTGGGGGTTGGACACGCTTGAAGCTCTGACTCATATGGGGCAAGAGCAATATATGTAACCTAAATATTTGTACTCCCATAATATGTTGAAATAAAAAAAATTAAAAAAAATTACATCATGTAGAAGTGAGGTGTATCCCAAGAATGCAAGGATAATTTAACTTTAAAATACATTCTTTAAAGTAATTCTCTATAATAATTTACACATTAATTAACAGAAAAGCTACATGAGCATATTGATAGATGTAGAAAAGATTGTGAAAACTTTTAACACCAATCAATTAATTGGTGTTAACACCAATTAATTAAAAAATTATTAGCAAACTAAGACTATAAAGGAATTTTTAAAACATAATTAAGGGCATTTGTAAACACTTTTGGAGTCCAGAGCTGCTCTCTCTGCCCTCCTGCCCTCCTGTCTCTGGCCCCTCATTCTCCCCCGAGGCTAGCCATGGAAACTAGAATTCCTATTCCCCAAGGTGGGTCATAGAAACCAGAACCCGCTTTCCTCAATGCCAGCCATAAAACCTAAAAATGTTACTCTAACTCTCTAAAACTGGCCATAAAGAAATTATCTGATCTACCTCGTTTGACTGTAGGACCCCCATTCCAGAGAGAGTCCTGCCCCATACCCAGAAGGAAGGAAAGCTGCACAGAGAGGCCAAGAAGAAGCTAGACAGACAGGCCTCTGCTCAGTCTATTAGGGTTAGATCATACACTTTTTGTTCAATCATATTTCTACACGGCTGAACCTAAGCATAAAAAATCAAGAATTTCCCCTGTATCTTTGTGTCTTCATTCTGAAGTCTCCCATGTCATGTAAAATTATGATCAAAAAAATGTGTATGCCTTTCCTCCTATTAATTTACCTTTTGTCAGTGATTTTCAGTGAGACTTCAGAGGGTGAAGGGGAAGCTTTCCCTTGGCCCCTACTCCCACATGATGCATTATATGTAATAGTGAACTTTGAGTAGCATTCTCTTTGAAGTTAGGAGCAAGAAAGAATGCCCATTATCCTGCTTCTATTTAACACTGTACCGGAAGCCCTATCCCAGGAAATAGATCAAGAAAGAGAAATAAGAGGTATGAGGGCTGGAAAAGAAGAAACAAAGTTGATATTAATACTTTCTGATGATACAGTTGTAAAAATTGAAAATCCAAGGAAATCTACAAATTATAAGAACTAATAATTATAAGAACTATAATTATAAGAACTAACAACAGGATGCAAGATCAGTATTAAAAAATCAGTGGATGTTTCTGTATGCCAGCAACGATCACTCAGAACAAGATAATTTTTAAAAATTATTTGTTTTTAGTAATTTTTAATTTAAAAAATTATTCTGTTGCTATTGTTGCATAGCAACAATAGCAACAGAAATTATATGATACATAGGAATGAATCTAATAAAATGCATGCAAACAATTATGAATAATAGTATAATGTTTTATTGAAGACCAATGTAAAGGAAGTGATATATCATGTTTATGATTAGGAAGACACAATATTTATAAAGATATAACTTCTCCTAAAATTAATACATAAATTCAATGTATCATAATCTAGTTCTCAATATAATTTTTTAAGGAAACTTGATAGGCTCATTTCAAAATTCATATGATGAATAAATGGCCAAAGAATAGCCAGAATAATTTTAAAGAAAGGTATGATGGTATGGGAATTAATATACTAGATAATAAGACTTTGTATAAAGTATGGTAATAAAACAATGGAGCACTGGGGCAGGGATAGATAAAAAAGAAAAATAGACTAGAAGAGAAGCCCTAAGATTTGGGCATAGAGACTTGGAAGATGACAAAGATGGCATAAAAGATAAGCAGATAGAGACGAGTTATGCAGATACAAGATGAACTAATCAGGGAAATAGAAATTAAAATAGCAACAATATATCATTTTCTGTTCATCAAATTGTCAAAAATTAAAACATCTGACGAGACCAGGTAATGATAAAGGTGAAGAGAAATGGGAACTCCTACTGATGGCAGAGGAATATATTGGTATAAATACATTGAAAAGACAGCAATTTGTCAATATCTAGGAAATGCTAAGATATGCATTGTACATGACCCAACAATTCCACCTTTAGGGATATATCCTGGAGAAGCTCGTGCAAGATGAGATTGGCATAGGCATGCTCATTGCAGTCACTTCTAATAATGAAAATAAAAACTTGATCAGGAGGTATTTGTATATCAAAAACCCAATACTGAATGAAAAAAAACCCAAAGTGCATTATACTATTATTTGTGCAAAATTCACAGACACCCCCAAATAACTGAATTTATGGATACATAGATATAAGGTAAATGCATTTTAAAAACAGCCAGCGAAGATGTATAATAACTGCAGGATTGTGGCTACCACTAAAGAGGGAAGTAGAACATTTGGTTGCTGAGGAGTGTAAATTGTCATATCTCCTTATCTGTGGTGTTCACAAATCTGTGATTTGTTAAAAAAAAAGGGTATAGAACAGATAAGGTAAAATATTTATAAGATTTGGATGTTGGTAATGGGTCTTTGTTATGTTTATGTAATTTTCAAGGGTTTATGAAATATTTTATGCAACAAATAAAAGATCATAAACGTATGATTTAATCATAGCTGGTTTTAAGTGAAGAAGTAGGATAATTCAAGGCAGGAAGAAGCAAACAAACGAAAATAAGAATCTTTGGCACTGAGTTTGTGGCTTCAAGTTCATTTGAAAAAGTTGATCGTTATCTCAGATTTGGAAACTCCTTTGGATTGTTCTTGGTTTTTCCCAGGAGAAAGTCCAAGGACGTTCTGGGTGCTTCCAAGCATGTTTGCATTTTCAAGGCTCAGGTCTGGCAAAAGAATAAAGACTAGGGGAACGTGAGGACAGTGGAGAGAGATGCAGAATTTGGCTCAGTTGGAAGCAAGGTTCAGTTTTGATTTAGAATCAGTGGGAAAATAAAATCAGAGAAGCTGTTGAAAGATGACTGCAAAAATTCATGCCTGAAAAAAAGAGCTATGGATAAGAGAGTGTCCTAAGATAAATGTTTTAGCATGTGTCTGCATATTTTATTTCCAGAGAGGCTTAATGTGCTGTTTTTTTCCTTTTCTTTTAAAACACATGTTCTAATAAGGTTTATTGGAACACAGAAAAGAACTTGTCTTAAGTTGCATTTTTAATATAATACATGTTTCATATACATATAAAAACCCTCCAAAAATCATTGCTCAGGAAATAATTTATTAAGTCAATTTAAACATTGCTACCATTGCAAAAGCATTTGCTCTGAAAAAGGATTGAAAAATGCATCATAAAGTTACATAGTTCAGCAACAGTATCAATATTGATCATGTAGAGTAAAACTGGCAAATGTCACTTAAGCTCACCTTGTCATTTTTAATAATTTTATAAGGACCAAACATATCACCTTAAAAATGTACCTGTGGCATTTACAAATTCTTTCAAACACATTTATAAATACAGTAACAAAAATTCCTGAGCTCCTTTTTCTCATACCAGTGTTCACCAACCAACATCCACAAGGTGTTTTATTTGACTGACATCCTCTTGCATTTCCTTAAAAAACATTTTATTGCGTTCATAAAAATATCTGTGCTTCAAGTCAGTTTGTAAGCATACATTTTAATGTGAACCTGATCATAACACGAGAAAAATGCTTGTTAGCATGAGCAGCAGGAGTCGAGGGGTGGTGTTGGGAGGGTGAAGGACGTTGTAGATGAAAGAATTCCAGTTTGGACATTGGGACCTCCAAAGTAGAATACATTTGACAGTATCAAAAACCGGTCCAGTTTCACCTGCATGGTTTGGAGGGACTCTCAAAGGTACAGTAAAGCCAGTAGGATTTGCTCTTCCCATATTCTGGCCAGGAAGGTCCCTGCTAGGAGCTCTTCAATAATCCTATATGTTAAATTCCTTCTCAGTCCCATCTTGCCTCATCATCCCAAGACTTCAAGGTTTCTCTTAAATAGAAGTTGGGAGATATCCCAGCCTCTAGAAACTTGGTGAGATTTAAAACGTATACTTGATTAGTAAGTTGCAGGAAGTGTGACAGGGTTAAGGTTTCAGATGGGGTTTTGGCAAGATGTGGCAATATAGAATTTCTGTTTTCTTTCAGGAAAGCACATGCAATGCTTTTGGAAAATTAGCTCCATATTACTTCTTCAGCTCATCATGAATTGTATGAATCCTGTGTCTGGTGACAGATACTTCAAATTTTGCAGCTTAAAAACAAAAGTGGGCTCAAGAATTAAAGACAGATGGCTCTAATGTACACAGGGGAGAGTAAATATTTTTTCTTTTTTGACTGAAGCCAAGTTTTAGAGCATGACACATACATAAGAAAGAAATTTCTCAAAAGAATTAAGAGGAGGCAGAGAAGAATTTTTAAAACAAACCATTTCACAATTCTGTAACAATCATGAATAGTAGTGAAGATTTCTAGGTCTACATTCATTAAATGTAAAGGGTTATCCATTTACACTTCATCTGATAAATTTTGTCAGAAAAGACATTAATAATATGGATGAATAATAGCATTCAAAGGGAATCCATGTTTTTAAAAAATGGTTTGGCGCTTCCTTTATTTCACAATATTTGAATGAGCTTCTCTTATTGGATCTCTATGCACCTGGTTCCTTCTCATCTTATTTATTGCAGCCTCTCATGTGAAAGGGCTGAGGTAAGGGAGGGAAAGTTTGTCTTGTAATCATATGGAAGGGGGAAGAGAAAGGGGAAAAATTGTTTTGGTTCAACTTGTATAAATAATATCCTGGATTATAGATCTTTTAGCAGCAAAAATCCTTCAAGAAAATTGTTTTAGCCACGCACATGTTATTCTGCTCATCTCCATTTTAAATGAAAAAAAAATAGAGGAGGAGCAGGCAAGGGAAATACACATTTATTATGCCAAACACTGAGCTGGATATTTTCAATAATGATATGAATAGAAATATAATGACCGTATTATACTGGGATGTATATTTTGTTTGGCAAGCATTGTTTTTGGCATGCAGTAAAAATGAAGATGTTATGATAATGGAAGTTAGCATAATCTCCCCTAGTATTGACAAAGATTTAACTATCTGTGTTGTCCTCTCACGATAAAAGGAGACAAATGAATAAATCCATGCAAAACAGAAAGCACATAGTGCAATAACCAAAGATTTGCAGAATGAAATTGCAAGATAACAAATCAGATGACTATAGTCTTCTATAATTCTTTAAGGCTAAAAAGAAAAAAAATAGACATTACAATAACTACATATAGAAATGAGTTTTTAAAATGAAAACAAGATTATTTCTGATAAATGGTTGGCTTTTCCCATGCCATATTATATCTGATGGCTAAAATAAAATAAGGAAAAGATTTGTTTCTAGGGAGGTTGTGGAAATCTATTTGTAAGCAATATCATTATCATGGCTTTGGACAACTACCTTGAGGAGACTTATAGTTAGGAAAAATCTTCAACTCTGTGGTCTTGTAATGTTTTTCATCTGATAATTTAATACTTATTCTTTCTGAACTTGTAAGCCAGTTTTTATAAAATGTAAGTATGGTTATTCAGAAACCATTGCATAAACCTGCAAAGTGGTGAATTAGAAAGTGTATTTTCTTTTCAAAACAAAACAAAAAACAACCCCAGCAACTTATTGTAACAATCACTTCTAATTTCTAACGTAATCTTGAAGAATTTTGCTTGGCATTTTCTAGGAAAAGAGGAAGGACAGAGGTAGTGATAGCTTTGAAAATATGGACCTTGATGCTATTATATAGCTACACTCCAATATGGCTTTACAAAAGACACAATCACCCAACGGGCTGGTTCTAGATTGCTTTGGTTTCCACATGAGACGTTTCCATTGTTGAACATGAAAGCACAAAAGCAAGCCTCATGATGCAAGTAACACTCAAGAAGCTATCAGCAGTCAAACATGAAGCAAAGCCAAGGGGTTGACTTTTAAACAATTTTTGGATTGTACTTTAAACACTTAACACTCTAGAGCAGCTGTACAATGAATGGCATATGATCCTACTTCTAGACAAAGAATAAGAAAAAAATTAGTATATTCACAATTTTAACAGAAATATATGATTACATATGTTTTCAGTTTTCTTTACAGACACAGACACAATCATATTGAAACTACATATGGATAGATTGCAAGTCATTAAATATTGATTTTCATTTGTATTACATGACGGGTTTCACAATATGACGATTATATATTTCAATGTGGCATATACTATTTTTGAACCACATAAAGCGATATAATACAAAACAATATACCAGTTATGGTTACTTGAAATTCAGAAATGTCACATGGCAAATACATAAAATACGCCACCGAAAAACAGTCAAAGCATGAGACGTGACATCTTTTCTTTCTAAACTACAAGCAGCTTTGAAGGAAGGATGTTAGGATATGAAGGGGAGGTAGTTACTTTTAAAAATTCAAAATCAGTTTTTCAGGAATTTTATAAAATAAATTATTTTCAGAGGTATCTTTGCCATATCATTTTTCAATTTTAGATAACACAATAAAAATAATTTCCCCCAGGATTCGCAAAATGTGCACAGAATAGTTCAGACTGTATTTTGAAGTTTATTCAGGTGAAGCATAATTTGACCATAATAACTATTAAAGGTAATTTTTGATATTACTACTTCAGTTGCTAAGGTTTTTTGAGTTGTTTTTTCTTTTTAATCAGCAGCAGGTAAAATGTTAATTAATAGACTAAGATTATCTGAGTTCCTCTATTCATTGATCACAACCATATAAATGGGATAAATGTTTCTACTTTACATGTTTTAGTGCTTTCTAAATTGAAATGGAACAAAAATCAAAGGAATTGATGTAGACAAAACAGCTGCTGGTATATGAGAATGCAAATTATGTACATCTCTTAGTCATAAACTCAGAACACTAAATAGATTGTAGATTCACCATGTCCAATAGAATTATGTTTAGTGGGTCACTCTTGGCATTTTGTAAAATCCTGAGATGCCCAAACTTCTGGAAACATTTTATTTTCAATTTTTCCATCTTTCTCCTTTTGATGAAATAGATACTATGAAGGTCACAGACAAAAACTCATCTTTCTGAAAATCAAAGATCTAGGAAGAGAACTCCTGTTTGATTTTCAGATGATAATTTGCTAATCGGTCATAATTATAAATAGAATTTCTGGTTAGATCTGAAGCCATAATTCTGTGTTTTTAAACTTCTCCTTAAGACCTCCAGTACCTAGACATCATCACAGTTTGGATTTATTAATGGCTTTGAATTAACTAAATAATTAATGAACATGGTCTCAAATTTCTAAGCATGCAAATCTCTAAATGAATTTGCATGCTTAGAATGTACTTGTGACCTTCAACCTGGTCTTGGATATCTGTGTGGTTGATTTAACCTTTGGCATAGTCCTTTGCAGGGCCAAATTCATTGTTTACAAATAATTTCATTTTTTGCAGATCCTATGGTTGCTACTAACTCTTAGGAAAAATAATATACCCTGAAGGGAGGGAATAAAAATCCTACAAGTATGTAAAGCTAGGGAGGAAGAGGAGAAGCAAGGATGTTAAATCAATCTGGAGTGGATCTCATTTTTCTCTTCTGCACTGTGACGCACTGTCCCATGTTCACTGCTCAGGCCAAGGGCATGTCAGCAATACTTTCTTGCACTGTACCTGGGCATTTGACCTGAAACCCTGGATTTTACTCAGATTGTGAGAATCAAAACCAGAGTTGCAAGAGGTTTAAGAAACCTTTTAGACCAACCCACTTATTTAACAAGTGAGAAAACTGGTGACCAGAGTTTAAAGGACCTACTGAAGGTCAGAGAGCTTATTTAGTGGCAGTGATGTGACTTAGTCCTGGACATTGAGTGCTCTGTCACTACCCTAGCGACAACACTATTGTGCTTGTGCCAAAAAGGCGGAAAAGGAATTTTGTTCACTGAAGTACACATGAGGTTTTCATCAACAGCAAAGTTATATTTGCAACGGTGGGGATGGTGATTCAAAATCATTAATATTTTTCTGTCTCTGTACAAAGTTCCAATGTGCATGCATTTTCCTTTCAGGCCTAGGCATGCAATTCAATGACATTTAGAAGTGCATCGATATGTTTTACAATTGAGAGTTTCAAATCATAGCCAGACTCAATTTTTTTAATCAGTCAAAGTAAGTTACACTATTCACATCAGCTCTATGGTAATTCAATTAAACAATACATAAAAATTTGCTGAACATTTGCTGGTTGGTTTTTAGACCATTTTGTTATTCTCTTTCTGGCTTTTCCTCTTTTCATCTCCCCATTCATTTACATTAAAAAATCCCTATAAGGTAAAGTTTACTTTCTAATCAATATACTTTTCTTGCAAAATGAACACTTTTAAAAAATAAAACTGAAGGAAGGCACTTTGTAAAATCTGTACAAATCTGTTTCTTTCTTGTCTACTCTAAGGAGATAGGAAAGTTGCTAAAGGCAGAGCCAAGTCTTTCTGCAAGTGGTGGGCAGCCAGATTTCCTCCACACTACTCCAGGGAACTCAGGTGACTCTGGTTGCTCATTAATTCGCAGGATTCTCCAATCCACTTGGGTCAACACAGGACAAGGAGTCAAACTGCCTGGATGTCGTACCAAACCAGTTAAAGGGGAGACTTCAGTATATGTCTGACTATCAGGATTGGTCTTAGGCACTTAGGAAAATGCAGAGTTTGTGAAATATTATTAGATAAATATCATTAGAGAAATGCAGAATCTTAAATATCTGACACAGTTGGTACTAATTTGTACTTATATTAGGGGGTCTTGTGTACATTTGTTAAAACTGATCAGAGAACATTTTTCTGCTTGGGTCATAAGTTTCCATAAGTCACCCATTGACTAGATCCAGTTTCTATGTGCTTTGCAACTTGACTATTTAGGTATTTGTGTATAAAAATATAATTTTTTATAACTCAGAGCATACTGTGCAATTGTCATTCATAATTTATCATGAGACAAAAAAGAAATTAATAGCCAGATAGAGATTTGAGGCTGTTGGACTCAGCAAGAAATGAGTATGGCTTAATTCAGTACAAGATCATATTTCTAAAGATTAGTGCCTTATTCAATATGTTTCTTTTCTATCTCATGCCTCTTCTTTCTACACATATATTTGCATTATTCTTAGAATATGATTCTGTACCTACATCACTTATAAAATGCATGTGCAACATATTAAGATCAACTGGAATGTATGATTTAAAAAGTGAAGTGTAATGAGCACATCACTGAAGATTACTTTGTAATTCTACGATGAAGAGCAATTTTTTGTCAGCTTAATTAAGATACGAGGCATTGGTTTGAATTATCTTTGAAGGAAAATATTTAGTAAGTCATGAAATCAAGGAGTCAGAGTTTAAAATGACCTTAGAGATTATTTGGTCCAACATCTTCAGAGGAAACTGGAGCTCAGAGAAGGGAATTGGTCTCTCTAAGACAGAACATTAGGACTAGAACCCAGTATATACCCTTCCATTTTAACAGCTATCTCTTTGATAGAAAATATGTTAGACCATAAAAAAACTTAATTCAAATAATGTCACTTGACCATAGAATTAAAATCTTGACTTGACTTAGAGATGCTAATTAGTGTTTTTCAGAGATTTAGTTTGAGTCTTTAGCCATAACACTTTTTCACATACGAAAATTATGTCAAAAGCAGATTATTTTTAAGTTTTCAAGCTATAGGAATGATTGATATATATCTTAGAGAAGAAGAGAAGAATGAACTATGGTTTGGCAAGGTTTAGTCTGTATTGGCTTTGAAGATCATTGTCTTTGGTCAACGCCTCTCAAAGTGGACTGTATTCCCTAGCCCTCTTGGAAGTTTTGTGTACTTTTGCAAGTCATTCTCTTATGTGAATTCACATAAGACTCAGTACTAAATGGGTCTTAAACCACTAATATAATCCTTACATACAGTGTTGTCCATTGCAAGTCAAACAGACTTGATCTGTACTTTCCAAGAGAGGATTGTTTCTGTGCACTAAAATAACCTTTAGTAGAAATGGTCACTCAGGGAAGTGCTTTTCAAATTTCAAAGTGCATGTGAATCGTCTGGAAGTCTTAGTAAAATAAAGATTCTGATTCTGTATGTCTGAGGTGGGGCCTAAAATTCTGCAAACAGAATTTCCAAACAGCACTCAGGTGATGCTGATGCAGTTGGTCCCCAGACATTTTGGAGATCAAGGATCCAGGGGACTGAATGAGCTTAGACAACTTTTCCACACGCTTTCCTCAGTCACAAGATGTTGTTTGTATATTGGGAAAACAGAGCTTTATATCTATTGCTTTTGTAATTCTGAAATCACTGGCAATGTCTTCACTTTCAAGCATCAGGGAACCTCTGAGTCCAGCTCCTGGGCTTTTTGGGGTGGAAGATTTAACTCACAGAGGTGCGCTCAAGTTCTCTGTGTTCAGCTAGTGAATGGGCAATAGAGAATGGATTAACCATCAGGCAAAATGCAAAATAGAGGGAGATAGTTTGCACACATAGATAGATGACTCCTTTAAAATGAAGCTCCCTGTTGGGGAGCCTGGCCTTGGAACTGACATGGAAATTCTTACTACAGACCCTGACCTTTGGAGTGGTTCCCGTTGCTCTACAAATGACTGGTTTCCTAGAACTTTTATTTGGACACTTCTGATGTAAGCGCCGTCTATGCCAAGATTTTGCAAATGGATCTACTTCAGAGAGACACTAACTCCTGATTTGGCTTATTTTTTTTTTTTTCTGCCCAAGATTTCTCAGAAAAACAAAACAAACCAAACCTCTCTCTCTGAAACAGCATATTAGAAATTGCCACTTTCCTTTTTCATGGTAGCTTTAGGAAGATTCACCCATAGATGGGAAGAAACCCTAGAGTGGCCCAAAGATCATAGGAGAAATAATTTCTGGTCTGTAGAGAGTCCTAAAACCCTAGGTTGTTGGTGGTGGGAGCTGTTGTTGGAGACAAAAAGAATCAGATAAACTACACTACATGGTGTTGGAAACCGAATTTTGTCATCCACTTTGTATTCCTCAGTGGGCTTTGGGTCGCTGTGGCATTTTACTCCATAAACAGGGACTGCATATACTACTGTAAATACTCATTAAACCTTGTAGCAGAAAATACTGCACCCACTGAATATGTAAACAGCTGTACTGGGAAGATAGAAAATATTCTTTTATTTTACCTAAGTGATAGAAAAATAGTCTTCAAAAATACAAGTTAAGCTTATGGGTTTGTATTAAAGTAGAATTTGTATGTACAGTAAGGCAGTATTTCCATTAGCATTCTGCTGTGATTATCTTTTAAATTAAAGTTAGTCTTTGGGGATTTTTTTCCACTATTATGCTGAAATGAAGCAGGAAAACATCCTAAAAGGGTTCACCACATGAAATTCATTTGCCTCTTGTATAAGAAAATTTTAATTGCCAAAACTATATTCTCTGGACGCTTTAGAATAAAATAAAATTTAGGGGGAGATATCTGTTTAACTATTCAACAATTTTAAGAAAAAATTGGAGGCATCATTTTACTTGCATATGGCAACATGTCTGCAAAGTATAGGAACTGATGTAAACAATTTGTCAGGTATTCTGGAATGCGTTCTTTTTTCAAATATGTTCTATTTGGGTAATCCTAATAAAACGAAGGAGGAATGTAAAGGTTCAGCAATTGGCTTTCAAAATCAGTTTTCGTGGCATTTTCCACTTATCTGTCATCTTCCTGTGGCAAACAATTTTGACAATTTCATTTCTATCTGTCACATCCCAAACCATGAAAGCCCTTTCCAGAGGATATACCTGTCGGCACTGTCCCTCAAGAACACTAAGCAATGTGCTTTTATTTCATTGAACACATAATATTATAACTAATAGCAAAAAAATAAATCTACATATCACAGTGAGGAAACAGAATGATTTGTTCTGGAATCAGCTGTTGGAGAAAGAGGCCAGTGGTTGAAAATGGAATATGAAAAGGAGCTAACTGTGCGATTGAGTAGTGTCACTCTGACTACATTCTCCAGCATTCTCTAGAGATTTCCTTTTATGTACTCTGTAGTGTTACCTGAAGAAAAATCACATTTTAACCAATCATTCCATCAGTTAAGCTATCAATGAAAGGGGTGCATACAACATGCAGGATCCAGGTAATCCAACCCTCCCAGCTGGACCCTGTAGGTGCTTGGCGTCGCCGTGATGAAGGCCAAGTCTTTCTCAGCTTGATTCTGCGCAAGCGATGGCAGAGCCTCCTTGTCTGATTCTTCAAACAATGCCTCATTTTCAGCTCGTGGATCTTGCACCAACACCAGGATGTTGTCATCCATAACTCTGGACACCTTCGCATATTCCTTGCTGGTTTCGGGAGCCCTTGACTTCTCTGCACGGTCGCTGTTCTCTTTCCGTTTTGGTAGCAAGGACAGTGCTCCATCTTTGCTGACCTTGTGAATCTCCACATAATCCAGGGGTTTAGTGACGATAAAGGGGGTTTTTTCCTGGGGCAGCAGCCAAGCCGTGTCTTGGTCAGTCTTGGAATGGGAGCTTTCCACCTCCCCCTGCTCGGCTGCCTTGTCCTCCTCTCCAGTCTTAATGGTTTTAGAGGATTTTAAAGCATCTTTCCCTGCTTTGTCCAACAAAGTGGCTGGCGCGCCTGCAGGGCCCACGGCCAACTTACACACGTCAGCAATGCTGTGGTAAGAGGACCTGGGGTTGTGCTGGCTGGGCGGCGGTAAAGGCCATGTTGAAGATTTGGATCCACCAGCATGAAAGTAGGGGACTCTGCCTTTCACACTGATGCCCTGGGGGTCCCAGGTACGGGTAATATTTGCTTCAGGATTCTCTGGCTTCTCAATGACCTCAGGAGCTTGGAACCTGGGGGGATTGGCCCGGGGTTCCTCGCACTTTTCAGACAAAAGGGAAGGGCTGTCACAGCTTCCTCGGCCAGAGTCATTGTCAGGATCCAGGTGTGGGGGTTTCACACCTTGACCTGGGTGTTCTTTTGAATGGGCTGGCATTAGCTGCTGGTCCTCACTGTCATCGACTTCTAGAAACTCCACCAGCAAGTCTTCACAGTCGGAAGCGGCAGGAAAGTCTTGGCATCCCAAGGCACTCAGTAGTTCTTCAGACTTTCCCTTCTATGAAAACAGATACAGGAGAGACGGCGGTTAGCTTCCCAGCATGTCACATCAGCATCACATTACCACGAGCAGGTGGGACATGGTAACAGCCTCACAGAATTTCCCAACTCTCAAACATCTGTGTGCTGGGCCACACAGGAATTGTAGAATCACCTTCCAGATACTGTTCATCGAATATTTTTCTTTGAGTCAACTCATGACTCTCTTAAGCAATAATGATCTTGAGCTTAATGGGCAAGTAGCCTACACAAATATAATAAACATAAAACTATTAAATAAAAAAGGTTTGTGGGACATCCGAACCCGCAGTGCTCATGCATGCATTTGACACGTTGGGGCTCCTTGGCGGAGCTGAGGTTGTGGCCTCCTGACCTCCTCTGCCACTTTCTCAAGTCTGGCAATAGTAAGTTGATTCTTGTCTCTCACTCTTCTTTCTACTTCTTTCCCCTTTCCTTCTCCTTCCTCTTCCTATCCCCCTCTTTCCTTTTCTTCCACTCCATTTCCTCTCCCTCCTCCCCACCCTCCTCCTCTTTCTCCTAATCCAATCTTCTCCCTCCCTCCCATCCTCCTCCTCCTCCCTCTCCTTCCTCCAACTTCACTTCTCTTCTCATTTTCCCCTCTTCTCCCCCATCCTCTTACTTAGGTGGGGTACTTGTCTTTGTCACATATGGCAGGGTACATGGCCCTGGGACAGCTGCTCCCTGCACCTCAGCCTCTCTATTTTAAAAATGGGGATAATACCACCCACCTGGGACAGCTCTTTTGAGGATTAAGGGTAACATAATTAAGAAT
The DNA here is from genome assembly GCA_008086735.1 of Cheirogaleus medius. NCBI lineage: Eukaryota > Metazoa > Chordata > Mammalia > Primates > Cheirogaleidae > Cheirogaleus > Cheirogaleus medius. The sequence continues at coordinate 6,105,830 of VBSM01003039.1, read as the reverse complement.
ACCAAAATATATATATTTTTTTGACAACAAAAGTAGCTATTTTACCATCAAGTCTTGGTGGCTAGCAGGCTGAATTGCGAGCTAGACAGTAGTTAGTTTAGTTAGTGGAGACATTCGTGCTGGTTCTGTGAGGTCAATACTAGACCAGGTAGTGGGGTGAGAATACTGGACTGAGAGCCCAAACTCCTGGGCTCTAGCTCCTCTGACATTTGTAAACAAAATGAGTGCAGACAAGCCAAATTTTCTGGGACTCACTTTTCATATTCCGGCACTGTCAGACTCACAGCAGCTGGGTCGAGTGGTATTTGCTTTCATGTACAGGTAATTGCTTTTCTATGTATCAGTGTGAAGCTTAAAAGTCAAATTGACATATAAATTGAAAGGACAATGGGATATTCTGCTATCATGGCTTTATGTGAAGAACATTCAAGTGGAAGCTTTCACCAATGTATGATAAAGAGGGTGGTGGTGGGTTCACCCTCTTTATAAATTGATTATTTGTACAAAATATTTATCTCTGTGCTTATGAGTGGACCTGGTAAATCTAGCAAGCATTGCTATGTGTTTTCATGTTTTCTTGGCTTTCTTTCCTTGCCCTCTGCCATTTAGTGTCTGAAAGCAAGCACCCTGATCCATCCCATATCTCTCTGTTAACACACACCCTGAGAGGAGAGTCAGCCCAGGAAGGCTGAGTTGATGGGCACTGTGCATGCACGTGATGATTTAATTGTCACAAAGCCAGGGAGTCACACTGTGTTCTCTGCCTCTGGCACTTACCTCCAGCAGATGAGTGTCGAATCCTTTTATTTTTGGCCCAGGAACCGGTGGAAAGATGCAGGTCACCATGCTATAAAATAATTTGTGAGATTGTCTAAGTGACTCATTTCTGACGTTGTAATTTTTGAAAGATTGGTATTATCTCTAAATAGCTGCTGCATGGACCATGGGAGGTAGGAGTTAGAGTTTTGAGGCTACATAAAACTAATAATCAATAATTAGTAATTACAGTCTGACATTAAAGTTAGCTCTAATTGAGGAGGCTGATTTTGATGTTAGTGGATTATTTGGACTATTTGGTTCTCTTGATTTTTGCTCTCTTGTCAGATTTTTACTGTTATATTTTACAACTATGAACCTCTGTTTGATAGAAAGAGCATTAGCCTCAAATGAATCCATTTTTCTACTTTTTCTAGCATTGATAAAAGATATTTTATGGGTAAACACACTCCAACTAATGGCTAAAATTAGGTGCTCAGATTATTTGTAGGGTTCCATCATCTTTGTATTATCTTTTTTGCTGTTATCTCTGAAAACCATGATTGGGAGGAGGATTGAGAGACAGTGAAGTACCTATAGCCCTTCAAAGCCACTGCCCAGACAATCATCAAACAGACGACAGTAGAAAGAATGGCCACAAAGATCCACATGGTTGTATCTCTCATGGTGAAGTCTAAAAAACAAACAGTCAGAAAACTTTGATCACATACAGCATTATTAAAAACAAATAAACCTAATGAATGAAACTTCTGAACCCAAGAGGTTTATTTCCCCATCTATATCTCTTTTGATTTAAACAACAATCCAAACAAAGAATGACAGGTCTGATTTTTGTCAATATTATTAATATTTTAACATGTTGCATATATTTTATAGTACTCTACAAATTTCAAAATCCTTTCACATAGTCTTTTATTTGAGCCTTAAAGAGGAAATCCAAGGTCACATAGTCACTTGCAGTAATAATAATAAAAGCTAACATTTATTAAGTTCTTATTAAAAGCCTTCAATGGTGTTAAGCTCGTTACATGTGTTGCCTCATTACATAGATAAGAAAACTGAGACTCAAAGAGTGATTTACCCATGACCATATAACTATAGAGCTGCAGTCTAGGGTTTGAACCCAGACTTTCTGCTTGCAGACCCTGTGCTTTTATTTAGTAAGAACCAAGATGGGGACTAGATGCATGTCCTGGTTTGCAGTTCAGTGCTATTTCCAGTATGCCAAGCCAATGAAAGAATGGAAGCCCTAATGCTTTGATCAGGCAAGTTGTTGGAATAGCTACACTTTGCAGTGTGGTTCTGGCAAAAACCCCTAACTTTGCTGAGCTTTGGTTTCCTCACTTTTAATTCCTAATGGTAATTATATTGTTTCTGAATTCCTGGGAGGACCAAACTAGGTAAAGACTTTGTAAACTGAAAAGTATTTTTGAAATGCAAGATGAATCATTCCTCTATGGAACACAAGCTACTGTATTAAGGCACTTCATTGGAACCAAGTGCATCTTACATATTATGCCTTGACTAAGAGACCAGCATGTGATTCACATCAGAGACTGAACATCAGTTCATGTCTTTGAGATGGAATTCAACCTTCTAAATCCTGGAAGAACTGGATGATGACCTTAACTGGACCCTCCAAATGATAGGGGCAAATGATGGGGGCAGAATGACTGACTATCAAGCCCTTTGAGGCATCCCAGGCCCACATCTTCGGCTTTATCCTAGAAACTGCTCCTCATCAACAGTAATACAGGGAGCAATGCTTCCCTACAAAATGTCTTCATATTAGGTAGAGAGATTATAAACCCATCTCTGCTATTCTTATAAACCCACTAGCTATTCTTCTGGCTAAGGCTTAAAAAGTGTTTCTCTACTAGTAGTTAGTATATGCAAATTTACCATTTTAAAAATATTTAGGAATATAAGCAAAAGGGAGCCAAGACACTCACCACTAGGTATCTGGATGGAGCTCTCCGGGCTCCAAGCACTCCAGTATCCGTGGTCTGGCTTGCAGCGAACCTGGACAAGATATTTCTGTCCTGGATATAAGCTGAGAATCTTAAACTGTGTTTGCTGCCCAGCAAAGTGGGTCTAAAAGGAATAAGAGAAACAGAAGTCACTTCTGATTTTTATTATGAAGAAAAATAATTTTCCCCTAAGTAATAAACTGTGGGAGGAGTTAGGCTGGACAATCACATGTAGAAGATACTCTATTCTCACCATTCCACTCCCTGAGTCCTATCCTTTCCTCCATTTAAAAACTGATCACATGAAAATTTACCATGTTTTCTTTCTCTCCCTTTGGAACTCTTTTTCAGAAAGACAAATATTCTTCCCCCAACCCTATACTTTATGGGAAACAACCAGTTAATAAATGTAAATGGGATAATAAAGTTGGAAAATTATTTTGTAAACCCTAATGAAATAACTGATTCAAAGATGATTAATTGGTGTTAAAGACACTGGATGGAAGAGACCTGGGCATTTGTGTATGTTAAAGTGATAGTGTACAAATTAAATGTGACTTTATAATCAAGGGGTCAGGTTGTCATCTCCCCAGTCTAGGGGGCAGTTTTAGCATCATTTATGATGGGTCAACCAGATGGTTTGTTTCTTCTGATAACATCCAATATGAAGTACATGATATCACCTCTGAGGTATTCTTGCTAAAAATTTGCCTACATCTAATCAAGGCTTTAGATCTAATGTATAGGACATGTAGGGGCAAAGAAATTAGCTAAAATGATCCTACAAAGAACTAATTAGACAAATGAAGAAGGTGGGGCATTCTATGGGACAAGTGACCCAGTCTCCTGAGTGCATTGAAATGGAAGAGATTTGAACAACAGCCATGATATGATGTGTAGTCCTGGAGTAGATTCTGGTTTGGACAAACTAGCTATTAAAGACATTTTAGAGCAATTGGGAGGAATTAAACTATGGACTGGCTGGTAGATGGTATTAAGAAATTTTAATAATTTTCCTACATGTGATCCTATCATTTTGGCTATGTCTGGACATGTTCTTTTTAAAAAAGAGGCATGTACTAAATGATTTAAGGGCAAACTATCATAATGCCTACAATTTACTATATTATTTCTTTATGTTGAAGCATTGTAAGGTGAAGAAAAACACAGCCATTGGCCGTGGACCAGTTACACTGAGATTGTCTGTGCTTCCCTCCGACCAGTGCCATTAAGTACTTTCATGGGTGTCTAGATCTAAGATTTACTGAGGGAGGCTGGTGCAGTTCAAGGAGAGCCCTGGGAGAGTGGTGAAAATGAGCCCCTACAATTCCAACAGGGGAGAAGGACTTTCCACATCTGGGTGCATGACATCTGCATTGGGAGGCCGACACAGTGACCCCCAAATTAGGAGAAATGACCTGTTCTCAGTTGTGAGTTCTTCATCCTTGCCAAAGACCATGGTTCCTTCAAGAATCTTATAGATGACTCACCTCCCATTCAGCTGCTTTCTCTGGTTTTAATCTGATTTCGTACTGGAGTGTGAGCCAACCCGATCTTACGTCAACCAGGGTGGGTGGAAACCATTTCATCCACAGATATGGTTTTCTGTCTTCAGGCTGTTTTATTTCCAGAGTCAGGTTCACAGGAGGGTCTGGTTCAACTGTAGATACACAGGAAGATCCAGTAGCACTCATTGCTTGTGCCCTTTATTTGGCTTTACCATTTTGTATCATGAATTGCTTTTATGGAGCAGCTCACTGTACTATAAGCCCTCGGAAGACAAGGGCCATGTCTTCTGCCTCATAGTATGTGATCAATCACGTCTGTGCTCGATGATGAGGTTTGGATGGCAAGCATAACAAGCAGCTGAGATTTCATTCTTTGCATGTTCTCCCCTTTCCACCAGCCAGGTCACATAGCTACGCCAATAATGGTCATGATCAGTGACCAGGTGATACAAACTGGGCTAGGATTTGCAAGTGGGAATTAGGGTGGAAGATTATTAATAAGGGATTTCAAATAGCTTATTTCCCTCAGCTAGAAGTAAGATTCTCCTTGGTGATACATAGTTTTTGTGAATGATTTATTAATAATCATAACTTTGTAGGTAACAGGTTTACAGATTCCATCTTTGCTTCAGCAATTACATTTTACATTCACTATATATGTTACTCTCTATGGTGAATGGAATCCACCCTCCCAGATATTTGATTATTAAAATGTGCTTGGAGGTTAAACTTTTTGGCAATGGTCCTTTTCATGACCTCATAACAGCCTATTGGCTCAATTACTCACCCAACCAATGCTTAGTGAATTCCCACTAGCAAAATGATAGCTAACATTTCTCAAGTGCTTACTACATGCCAGGCACTGTATACAGCACTATCCCTATGTAATTTCATTTAATCTTCCCAACAACTCCATGAAGTACTATTATCATACCCATTCATTCTACAAGGGAGGAAACAACTTTAGAGTAGGGAAAATTATTTGCCTACAGGCACACATTTGGTAAAAGTGGTATCTGAACCCCAAACTATGACTTAGAGGCAGCTGTCTCTACCATTTCACCCCACTATGGTCATGAGCAGGGCTGGGATTAGTTTAAAGCAAATCAGGTGCACAGGGTGCAAAATTTAAGGAGGCACAAATGACCAATAAACATGCGAAAAGATGCTCAATGTCATTAGTCTTCTGTGAAATACAAATCAAAACAGCAGTGAAGTACCATTTCACACCTACCAGCATGGCTAGATTTCAGAAAATGAAAAATAACAAGTGTTGTCGAGGATGTGCGGAAATTGAAATCCTCCTACATTGCTGGTGGGAATGTAAAGTGATGCAGCCACTGTGGAAAATAGTCTGGAAATTCCTCAAAAAGTTAAACATAGAATTGCCATCATCACCCATCAATTCCATGCCTACATATATATCCCCCAAAGAATTGAAAATGGATGTTCAAGAAAAAACTTGTACGTGAATGTCCATAGCACCACTACCATAATAGCCAAAAGGTAAAAAACCCCAAATGTCTGTCAACCGATGAATGGATTAAAAAATATGGTACAAAAAACAATGGTGATCTAGCACCTCTTGTACTATCCTGGATAGAGCTGGAACCCATTCTACTAAGTGAAGTATCACAAGAATGGAAAAAGAAGCACCACATGTACTCACCATCAAACTGGTATTAACTGATCAACACTTAAGTGCACATATAGTAGTAACATTCATCAGGTGTCGGGCAGGTGGGAAGGGGGAGGAAGGGATGGGTATATTCACACCTAATGGGTTTGGTGCGCACCGTCTGGGGGATGGACATGCTTGAAGCTCTGACTCAGGTGGGGCAAAGGCAGTACATGTAACCTAAAGGTTTGTACCCCTGTAATATATACAGCTACATACTGTATGATTCCATATATATGAAATATCCAGGCTAGGATATTTAGCAGGTTACTGGTGTCCAGGGACTGAGGGAGGGAGCAACGAGGAGTAACTGCTTAGTTGTAGATATGGAGTTTTCACTTAGAGGGCCTAGATAGTAGATATCTGGACCTAGATAGTGGTGATGGTTGTATAACATTGTGAGTAAACTAATGCCATTCAACTGCACACTTTAACGTGGTGAATTTTACATTTTGTGTGTTTTACCACAATAAAAACAAACGAAGGGGGGCACTTACTCTCTTGTGGGTGTAGTCCCTGTGAGCACCTGCCTAAGAGTGAGGTGCCTGGGGGTGCTGGCCTGCCTCACCCTAGTCTCTGCCCTGCTGGTCAGTGACATTTTCTACATTCATTTACTACCTCCTCAAATCGGTCTGTATACCAGGTGGGGAAAGAGTAAGGGGAACTGTAGTGTACTTGGCATTATGACCTACATTTGTCTAAAAACTGAACTTTAAAAAATTTGCCACCAGTCCTATTGCTTATATATTAGAGTAAATACCTAAGAAAGATTATTTTGAATATACTTGCTAAACAAATATCAGTTAACTAATATCAATTTTAAGTTAACAACATACTGAGCAATGCCTCTGATTAAAAAAAATTGTACAAAACCACAAATAAAATGTTTAGGATGACTCCTTTTAAGCAAACCTTCTCAACTTCAGCACTGCTTGCATTTGGGACCAGATAATTCTTTGTCATAGGGGGCTGTCCTGTGCATTGCAGGATGCTTAGCAGGATCTCTGGGCTCTAGCCACTAGGTGCCAGCAAAACCATCCTCCCTCCTTCTCTGGGTGTGACAATCAAAATTGTCTCCAGACATTGCCAAATATCCTGTGGGAGACAAAATAGCTCCCAGTTGAGAACCATTGCTTTCAAGTGTCTTCAACATAGCTAAATACTACTCACCACCACCAACAAAAACAACAAAGCAATCTATTTCTGAGCAATTATCTGCCAATGCTGTCATTCTGTATTGCAGGTTATCACTGGATGAGACTCAAGCTGTTAGAAAATGTACTTTTCACTTTAAAATGAACTTCCATGGCCTGTCACCAACTGTGTATGCTGCAGGTTATGTGAAGACTCCATGGACACTTCTTGTATCATTTTGAAAAACATGGTCCAACACATTCTTTCACCAGAGAATTTGTTTTACAGAGTTTGTGTGAATTTGATACATACTTATAGATGTCACTTTTTAAACACACCACTCTTTCTGTGAGTCCCTTTCCTTGTGAATCATATTAATCATAACAGTTGCTTGTTTTAGAACTTTTCTTGCTTTCATTGTTTTGTCCTCAAATATGATAACATTAGAGCGTAAAGTAATTCAAGAAAGAGCCCATGAAAATGAAATTATTTGGCATTTAGCATCTTAAAGACTTCATGTCTCAAGTAAGTTTATATGACCAGAATTTATTTCATTCCAACTTGCCAGTAAGATTGCCTTTCTGATTTTCTTAAACTAAGAACAAATTCCGTTTGTACCCCATGCTCATTCCAATGACTTGTTTGGGGGAGAAAATATTCAAGAGTGAGTGCCAGTTGGTATTGGAAGCTCTTCTAGTTTTTAAAAGTCAACCACTTATAACATGCCAATGCAATGATAAGGCAGTGAACACAGCAAGGTCCCAGCCAGATTTTCCTTGTTGGGTAGCAGTAAGTACATCAGGAAGACTTGGGTGACCTTGAACCTAATTAGCTACTTTATAGCTTATTATCCTACATGAGGGCTGAACCCAGCCCTGCCCAGCCATCTCTTGTCCTTGGATTCACTTTGTCATCTTTGCTAAAACACAAGGCCACTAAGGATATGCTCAATTGCCCAACAGCTCGATGTTGATCATGCAAACTAAGAAGCATCTCTCAGATTGACTTTGTTCTACTTTGCTAATTAATGGCTTCTCCAAACATTATACTTGTGATTTTGGCCTTTAGCCTGATGCTCAAGTAACACTATTTACCCCAATTTTTTATTTGTAACATAATAGCTCAGGTATTAAGAAGTGTGTGTGTGTGTGTATTCATACATATGAAGAAAGAGAGCAAGAGAGAGAGAATTGAGATTGGGGCAAAGCAATTGGATGCAGAACGAGATGAACCCCTTCTCAGAGCTGCCTTTCCATGGAGCAGCTCTGTCTTCCATGGGGAGAAAGAAAAGAAATCCCAGCTTGCCATGGAAGAAGGGGACATCGATTGCAGGGATGGCAGGAGAGGATTGACAAGGGAAGCATACATGGACTATTCATTCTGGATGCAAGAAGACGGGATCAGTGTTAGGGACACAAGGAGACCAAGTGCCAGCCTCATAGTCATGAATGACTCAATCAAAATTGATTTGAAATGCTCAGTTGACAAGGATATTGTGAATTTTCTCATCTTTCTTTCTGGAGATCCATCCAGAAGCCAAGAAGACTCAAACTGAGTTTGACTTTTGGTTAATACGTACTGGAGTGACAACTTCCTCACCCACTCCCCTTCCCCTTACCTATGTAAGTCACGTCCACATAAAGTGGATCTGAGGAACTGCTTCCCATCTGGTTGGTGGCGTTCACCATGATGATGTACATTTTCCATATGGAGGTATGCTTCTTGCTAAAGTAGCAGGAGTTGGGGCCGCTGGTTTTGTAGTCTGGACATTCATGGGTGAGTGTCTCACTGCAATGAGTAATATATTATGAGTGGAATAAGAAAGTAATAAAAAGAGTCTAGTTTTTTCTTAATAGATCAATACCACTGGCTTTTGGGGACCAGTCATTCCAAGTGCAAAAGCCAGAGCCGACGAACGGCTGCTCGGGCTTCTGTGCTCTGCCCACATAGGCGGGGAGTGAGAGAAGAGTGTGCTGAGAAGGTTATTTTAGGGCCTCAAGTACTCTGCTTCTCATCAACCCTTCTCTTCCACAAATGCTTTTGTGGGCTTTGTGATATATACCCTCTGCCAACAAACACTCGAGCTTCCCATGGCCAAGGCACCACCATACCCAGGGCACTGCCGTTGGGTCATCTCAGGGACTTTTACCTGTGTGCACACACACAGTGGGACCACTGCCAATGCAGCATTTATTGCACATGTTGAATTACATTTCATTAAAAAAATTCAAGAGAATAAAAAGTAATGGCAGTATCTTTCAGACTGTGCTAGGTCAGCAACAGAGTGAAGTGACTTTGAAAGGAGACATTTCAGGCCCCAGTGGCTCAGTGGGCTGCCCACGTTTAGACTTAGGATCCTCAACTGAAGACATACTGCACAGGTATGAAGGCTTGTTTGATATTGGTTGTGTTTGAGTTCCTGAACTCTGTTTACATGTCGCCCTTTTGGCTCCCAGCTGTGACAAGAGCCTTGTGTACAAACAAAGTACAGTCATTGGAAAGTGGGCCAGCTGCCCCTGCCAGTAACTAAATGTTTTCTTTTTGGGGGAAGGATACAGCTTTCTCAGGATTTCCAGGAGGGTCTCATTGTGAATGACAAAATATTCACACAGAGATGATCTCATTTATTGCTCAGGGCAACCTTAGGTCCAAACATGCCCTCTAGGAGATTGTGAGCCCTGGATCAGTGATTTGCTAAGCAAAAATCCTCACCTTCTTTTCTGTACAAGGTTCATTATTTTCTTGAACATGAAACAAGTTTGGAAACCTAATGCACCATGTTTGGGAAGGATTATTACATGGTGCCACTTTGTATAATCCGCTATGTTATAAAAGTAACATGTTTACTAAAAAAATTATAAATGGCACAAGGTTTGTAGATGAGCATCTAGGATTAACTAGCACTTAGGAAACACTTATAAAGGGCCTGGGGCTGGAACCTAGGCTGTGACAGGTAATTTGAAACATTGCTAAAATCGTATTGCCACTGTGTGGCTGATGACCTTATGAAGATGGACAGAGCTCGTAAAGGACGTTAACAGGAGATGTGGGCATGGCCCTTAGACTCCCCTCTCCCCAGTGGTATGACACCTACTGGTATAAATCCAGGAAAGTGTTGTCATTGGAACTCAGAACCAGTGTTCCTTTGGCCTGGAGAGCAGGAACACTATGGGGTTTGATAGGAGAGAAGAGAACTTTTTACCCTTCCTTGTGGTAAATCAGCGTGTAATTGGTGGGAAGTCCTCCATCTGTCCCCGGCTTCCACCAGCAGGTGAATGTTTCCTTTTCAGGAGAACGACATTTAGAGATCTCAGGTTTTCCAGGAGCTGACTGTCCTAGAAAAGCCAGAAGCCACTGGAGTCAATATTGAGGTCCATTCAACCCTTGCACTGTTTTGCTGGGGACAGAAGCAGATTGATGGGACCCAGGCCAGTGATGAAGTGTCAAGGTGAGTGGGCCTAGGGTGGGGTGCTCAGGGATGCCAGAGTGTCAGCATCCAGGAACACTCCTCTGTGGGCTGCCTTGACATTAGCAGGACTCGTAGAGAGAGAGAGAGAGCGCGCGCGCGAGCTTTGCAGTGGGGTGTGTGTGTGTGCGTGTGTGTGTGTGTACTTTCAGATGGAGATACCAAGAGCCTATGTGAGGACCAGTGACTAACTGAAAGATGTCAACAAAGAGTGAGCCTTGACAGCAAGGTGGGTACACATGGATTTAGGAGTAGGTGGCCCTTCTGTAATGCCACAGAGTCTGTAAAGCTGATACCCTCCCACAGCCTAAGGGTGACCGTGTAAAGAATCCTTCCCCAGGTACAAGCAATTTGCGGACACGTTGCCCATGCATCGCTCTCTGGCGCTTCTCCACTCGGCTCAACAATCTCCATTTCCTGTGGTCCCCATGCTACTAACTCGCCCTGTTCCTTATCTGTTTGTTCACTATTCACCGTGCTGCTGATGCTCCCTTTATCTGAGCATCCCTGGCTCCTGCCTTCCTCTCTCCCCTTATTGCCTCCTTTCCTTCCCTCTCCCCTTCGCTATTCCTCGATTCCATTCAGCTTTGACCTTATGACTCAGTATCACAGTCTATCTTCCCGTCCCTTCTGTCCCCATTTCTGAATCTTGGTTTTTAGTCTCTTTTTCTTCTGTATTTCCCCTTTTTTCCTTGTGTCTTTTTGTGGGTAGATGGCAGAGTGGCCGGCGACCATTATTATCTAAGGGCTGTACCTGGCCCCAGGCTAGAAGCCAAGAGATCTGAGGTGGTATGGAAATACAATGTGTCAAGGGATAAAATTGTTTGGCTGCTTAACCCCCAAAGCTCTTTGCTAGCTGGTCCCCATTTCTCTTGCTTGGCTGGCAGGTCCAAAGAGGGATAGAGTGACCCCAGAGGTTTGCCCTGATGCTGGTGGGCTGGGTAGGCCAACCACATGCACCTGTATGACTCCAGGTGGTCCTCTTCTTGCCTAGCTAGACGACCTTGCACTCAGTCGGGAAGTCAGGAGCAGAGAGGACAGCTTTTAGGTGTGGGTGGTCTCGGCAACTCAGGGGGTTCTGTTTCCTCCCACACTCCTTCCCCAATCCCTCAGGCTGACTCCTAGGCCAGAGCTGGGCACCGGATCAGAAAGAGCAAGTTTGGAGGAGACCTCAGTGAGGGGCAACAGTTGGGGAGAATGGTCTCTCGGCAAAGCTGGCCAGAAAGAGGAATTTAAGGAAATGGCATGCACAGGCTGGGGCCCAGGAAACCAGGCTGGAGTGTCCACTGGAGCCCGGCTACCCTCCAGCTCCTGCTGAACACTGTCCGTGCCAGCCTGGTGCGGCTCTGCCAATATCTGTGACACTGTTCATCCTCCAGGGATAATTTCTTCAGGGTAACGTGGTGTTGGGAGTCACAACAAAAATGCAAGGTTTTTGTTTTGTTTTGTTTTTGTCATGGGAGGGAGGAGTGTGTGAAGTAGAAAGAAAAGTTTGTTAAAAAAATATCTAAACCCTATGGTTCAATAATGATCACACACTTGGAAGCCAATTAGGGAAATCATTGGTAATTTGAGTATTTAGTTTCCCTTGTGGGTTATTCTGACCTCTGCTTTTCCTTTTATTTCTCACTAAAAGCTTATCTTTTTTGCATTTTACTGGTTATTAATAGTACCTTTGGAAAACTAAAGAGAGGAAGGTAGATTTGTAAAATTACAATTCGTCAAATGCTCCGTTCACCCACTGAAGAAAAGACGTTAAACTTAATGGACCGTTTCAATGCACAAAAACATGGAATAAACCACACAGTCACCACACATGCATGTATGGAGACACATGTCCCCCCAGCCCACATCAGAAGTACATACGTGCACACAGAAATAGACTCAGCTATATGGAAGTACACACTAGTACACATATAGGTACATACAGAGAAATACAGAGAAATGTAGAAATGCACAGAGGCACACAGATAGATATATATCCACGCACAGAAGTATACATATACAGGTACACACAGAGGAGCATTTGCAATTAGACACTTACAGAAATATACTACAGGTACATATAGAAATCTGAACATTCAGAAATGCACAGGTGTAGACACACAGAAATGTGCATATATGGGCACCCACCTGCTCATTTAGCTGTGGACCTCATTTCCCCATTAGCACAGATAACAGAGTTGGCTGTACCTGTTCCCCACCATGTAACATCAGTCTCTTATATCTCATTATGGTTTTTCAAAGATTTTACACATACATAATTTCATCTGAGGCAGAGGAGACATCACTATCCTCACTTTGAAAATTTCAAAACTTGGAGAGATTAGATAATTGGCTCAAGATCACACAGCTAGTAACTGGCAGAGCCTGGATTAGAACTCAGGTCCTGTCATCCTTAGAGCTGTTTCATTACACTCCCAAAATAAGGATGGAAGGCAGAGAGCCTAGTGACAAGATTTTTCATTAGTTGCATTAATTTTAATGCAAAAATGTTATGAATAATTTAATAGCAGCACATGACATGAACATTTTCATTTCTTATAACAGCGTTGCAAGAAAACTGTGACGGACTCTCAAGTCTCTTGAAAAACACCCTGGTCCATGAAAGAGAGTGGGACAGTCTCTTACTCACCATTCAGAAGGCTGGTCTTGAGAAAAAGTAGCAGAATGAAAACAGTTGTGGATGCCACATCTTCCTTCATGTTGGCTCCCTTTTCTTGTTACAGGAAATGTATCAGAGGTTCACTAGAAGAGAAGGCACCAGGCAACTTTTGTGAAATGACAATCTGGTCAGGCACATGCACCACTTTATTCTGGGTGTTTGCAACTGATTCTTGCTCCTTGCTTAATGTGAATGACAAAGCAGGAGGAAGGAATGTAGGAAAATGTAACAGGGCTGGATGGCTTGGCTTAGAAACGATTCACACATGCTGGGATAAATTCCACCAGCAGAGGTCCTCAGATGACAATGCAGAGAGTTCTAGGGTCACTGTGGCAATCAGCTCCTTTGCACACAACCCAAAGAAAAATTGTTCTCTTTCCACCCGGTAGTCACCTAACCATATATCACCCATTTTATGTGACATAGATTGCATGCCCTATAATACCACCACAAGGAGGGCTCTGGCTCTGATCCACTAGTCAAAAATAGTCCAGGCTGAAAAGTCAGTACCCTCAGTACAACTCCAACCTAAACCTGTTGAGGCCTCCAAGTTAGGTGGCTTCCCCTGAAGGTTCAGGCAGAGAAGGTTCTAGAAGTCTTCTGGGCTCTGGGCATGACCATGAAGCGAACTACACAATGTACTCTAGTAAACCTCCAGATGGTATCTTTCTTCCTTTTGAAAATCTCCATAGACGAGATAAACTCCAGTAACAATTGAAATCCCTTGGGTTCAGAGTATTAATTTTGAACGTGCAGGGGTTGGGAGTTTTGAGCAATTTATTATTAACATTATTATTTTCACCCTTGGAACAATGTTCAAAGTCTCTAAATGTCCTAAGAGAAAAGAATTTTTAAAGACATTTGAAAAAAAAGGCTCATTAGTCTTGTTAGACTTCAAACAACTCTCAGAGAACAATAGAATTGATGAACTAAGTATAAATTCTCAGAAATACATGGCTTAAATTTTCCTTTAAATTTTTATTGCTTTTTTTTTTTTTAAATCAAAAGAAGAACATTTAGGGTCAAAGCTGCCCATCTTGGAACATTTGAATGATTGAGTGTCGTTTGATGAGCCCCTAAAAAACCAGCCTTTGCCATGCCTCCTGTCCAAAGGGTTGTTTTCCATCGGCCAGACAGACAGCAACTAATGGACAGCTTCTTGAAGGCTTTCTTCCCTTGCTACTACTCCCTGTGAGACACACTCAGAAATCTTAGCGGCAGTGGAGGTCTGGGGTACAAAAGCACCACTAAACAGCTCTTTCATAATGAGGCTTGAGGTTCAGTGATGAGTCCTAAGAGGCCGCCAGTATCTTGTTCTTTGGGAAACATTCTAATTGCTCTTGCAGGATTCCTTCCAAATGCCTTCCCCAGTTGCACATTTTAAACCACTTGCTCCTTCTAACACCTCAGGGTCATCTAATTTCAATCAAGTGGCTAAAGGCTCCCAGTGGGTTTTAGGCGATGCCTCCCACTTCTGGAGCACCTACTGTGGGCCAGGCACCGGGCTAAGTACCTCAATCATTTAAAGTTCATTTTGCCCTCACACCAGCCCCATGAGCAGGTGCAGGTTTTAACCTATGAGGAAACTGAAATACAGAGAGGTTTAGTAACTTGTCAGTCACGTGCCCACGGGGAAAAGACATCTGACAAATCTGACAGCCTCTGATAAATTATCCCGATTTGTGAAAAGTCTGTGATGGATGGTGCAATTATTCCCCGAGAGACGGTGGAGACAAAATCAACTGATCCAACTGATCAACCCTGGTCACACACAAGCTTGGGTGGGCACTGCATCCGAGCAGGGGCGGGAGAGCCAGGGCTAAGAGCGGCCATCTCAGCTACTGCTCGGCTTATGCCCGAGGACGTCAAACGCTGTGGATCTCACTAGTCCAGCTTCCTTGGGTACATTAGCCCTGGAAGAGTGCTTTGTCCTGGTGACCTGGTGATCTCAGCCTGGCTTGGAGATGGGATTCAACCCACTGGCTGAAGGTTTTCTATAATATCCCTCTCTTGAGACTTCCCTACTCTTTTGGGCATTGCATCAACATGTTATAAATCACACCCTTCTGGTGAGGTCAGGTGCTATCCAGACAGCTCTGCCAAAGCAGGGATCCACATGTTTTTTGCAAAAGAAACTCTGGGATGGGAAGCAGAGTGGGACAGGCGAGAGCAGATATTGTCATTGGTTTAAAAACCTTCATGCCCTGGAGCAAGATCAAAGACACTCTCTTAAATAAAGTTTTCCTATGAAAATGCTTTCAGGAAGCATTTTATGGACTAACAAGAAACAGCTTTCTTCCAGGATTTCCTAAGCTATATTCTGGAATCTGGTTACTACCATGCACTTTTTGATGCCTGAAATCTCTTTGCCAAAAAATTAGACATATTCATAGTGCTGTTGTGTTATGTTTCAGTAATGATTTCCCAGCTCATCCTGAATCTTATTCTCCATCAGAGCAAACACAATGGGGTAATTATATTTTCAGAGAGAAAAAAAAAGCACAACGGCTCAGCCCTAAGGGAGCTATGCTAAATGTTAACCCTGGTCACACATGGTGGTGTTCTTGGCACTAAGTACCCCTCCTGCGTGTCCACTGATCACTTTTCATGTCTGGCAGACACTAGGCTGGGGATAACTTTGGTTTTGTCTCCCTGAGTCACCAGCCATTGCATCAGGATCTTGATCAGGGGCAGGCATGGCCCTCCACTCCAGATGGGACTGGAACACCCAATGAGGGTCTGCAGCCTGCTTTTCAAGATGTTATAGCAGCAGTTGGCTCCAAATGCTAATGGAGTCTAACTCACAAAAAGTCAGCCCTGCACCTCCAGCCCAAGGACTATCCTCTTAGGCTTCACTCCTCACCAGCTCCCTGGTGTGACTGTCGTTTAAAATGCAAGGTATGGATCTGAATGGCGGGTCTGTAGCAAGTCCCCAGCCCCTCACCTTGCCCATGGCTGCAGCCTTGACTTCCTTCTTCTTGATCCTCAGAGACACTCCCATCTGAACGGTCCTCCCTATTACCTTATTTAAATATTCCTTCCAGCCACGCTCTGTCCCACCATGGTATGAACTCCCTCATGTCCCTCTGCATCAACGCTGGTCCTCTCTTTCCAAGAGCCTCCCTTCATCATCCTCTTCCATTAAGCCAAGTCTCTTCCCAAAAGGCCAACAGTCGAGGACAAAGTCCAGCAGTTTACTATGCCCTGGCAGCTTGCACTTTGGAGAAACTAGAGCAACCCTCCCCAGAGGGAGAATCAGGGCCATAGTCCCATGGTCTGAGCTGACTACGACCCACATTAGGGAGGGCATGTCTGAGCAGAGATGTAGTGTGGCCTCCTGAGGGTTAAAAAACCAAACAGATCTGAGCTCTCAACACACAACTCCCCACTGTCAACCCCGAATCCTCTGTGGTCCCCACTCCTGGACTTTGTTGGCATGTGCCGGCCCATCCAGTCCCTGAGCCAATCCTGAATGCCAGCAATCTCGGCCCCACCCTTCTGCGGGACTTGCTTCCACAACTGGTATCAGGTGGTCCCCTGAGCTGAGTGCAGGCCCCACCCTGTCCCATCATATCTGCCACTGTTGCTCTAACTTTTTACTCAGATTTTAGACTCAGGTCCCATGACTCTAGAAATGGACCTAGCAAGCTAGGCAAGGATTCTGAGGGCATTTTTAGCTCTTGCAAGCCCAATTCCCCAGTGAACAAACAGGGTCCAATCCAAGATTTGGATTTCTTTAGACTGTTACACATAAGATGCAAACTGTAAGTATTATACAATCACATGCTACATAACTATGTTTTGGTCAATGATGGACTGCGTATGCAACGGTGGTCCCATAAGATTATAATACTGTATTTTTACTGCACTTTTCTATGTTTAGATATGTTTAGATCCACAACTACTTATCATTGTGTTACAGTTGCCTACACTATTCATACAGAAACATGCTGTACAGGTTTGTAGCCTAGGAGCAATAGGCTATGCCATAGAGTGGAGGTGTGTAGTAAGCTATACCATCAGCTGTGTGTAAGTACACACAATGATGACATTGCCTGGCACATTTCTCAGAACTTTTATCCTCATCATTGAATGACACATGACTGTATTCTGCTCAATGAATCATCACAAAGTGAATAATATCCATGTTACCACTATGGTCAAGAAATTGAATACTAATAGCACCCTAGAAATCTAACTTGTGCCCCTCCCAATCTCTACCCATCTCCTCCCAATAGAAACCTTCTTCTAAATTCTAACACTGCAGCTTAGTTTTGCCTACTTTTGAACTTTATATACCCAGAATCACACAACATGCATTTTTTGAGTGTGTGTGTCTGGCTTCTTTTATTTCACATTGTTTTAGGATTCATCCTTGTTATATGTAGTTTTACATAATTCATTTTCATTTAATCTAATTCATCTTCATTTTATACTCAATGAAATACCATTATTTACTCATCTTACATTTGGACATTTGAATTGTTTCCAGTTTTTGGCAAACTTTTGGTTTTGCTGAGACTGATCAAGACTCGCGTGGCAGGGAGGCCCTGCACACCTCACAACCACTGTGAACTCTCCCCCAGCTTCGGTTCTCTACTACTGTGGCTGCCTACCACATCCCCTATGAACCCAAATTAAATTTCAAGCACCTGTTTTGTCCCTAAAAATGCAGAAAATCTCATTTCTTGCAAACAGATTTTGAATATATTCATCCATTGCTTGAAGTGGTAGGCGCTGTGTTAGGTGCTTCTTTTTTGGGGTCCTCTGCCTGCTGGGTCTCCTTGCCTGCCCTGTCCCACCTGGGATAGCTGGCCTGCGGCCAAAATAAGAGGGAGCAAAGCCCACATGTACCATTTTATTTCCAGGAGTCTGACTTTTCTTTCCAATACAGAATGCCAACATTCAATTTGGAAAACAAAGGGCATAATGTGCTCAGGGTGAGGAGAGAGGAACAGTGGGGATTAGCTATCACACACCAGGCTAAAGATTAAGGCTGTTATACAAGCTCTGCCCAAAGTCAGTGGTCACTGCCTCTAGAATGAATAAATGAATCAATGAAGACTGAAAGGGGGGAAAAAACAGAACAAGACTCTAAGATATGGGACAAAACTCTGCATAGGGGAACTGGTCACATGCTAGTATTATCAGACACTAGACTTGGGGCCAATGTGGTTCTCAGTCTTTGACAGGGGAACCTGAAGAGGTTTTAAGGAGAACATGGTGGCTGCTCTTTCATTTCAAACATTGAAAGTTGGGGATATGGTGTCAAGGGAACCCTGGCCCAAAGATGGGGAGATGAAGGTTCAAGCTATTCCTGCTCTGCCAATAATGAGCTTTGTGCAAACACTTGCCCACAGCAGTGAGTGTGTATCTGCACGGAGCCCAGGCAGCACACTTATACACTTGTGTGTGAACGAACGCACGCAGGAGGACTCTTGCCCATGTGGTCATCGTTATTATTTTTTATCATCACAATCACCAAGTTTACATTTTCTTGCTCTTTGAACAGGTTTCCACCCTATACTCTGTTTTGAGATACCCTTTGGTGGGAAACATCTGGAACTTTCCACAAGGGAATTACTTTTATATAAAATGTTTATCACATTAGAATCTGGCAGTTTAGTCAGGACAGCATGGCTGTGTGACAATAATTAGAAATCATACAGAGGCTGCTGTACGGTGTCCTCCTCTGAGTCCAGATACTCCTCTCTCCTCTTTCAGGAGCTTCAGAAATTCCACTGAGGGGAGAGCTTCCTGAAGACTCTGAGCTCTGTGAAGATTCATCAAAGAAGAGGGTGAGTTCTAAGCATGATGACGGCCGCAGTCTGTGAGAGGCAGACTAAGGCTTAGCAGAGATAGCGTTTGTCAACACTGCAGCTGACTCAGGATTGGCAGTGGGGGACTCACAGGGAAAGATCTCCTGGCTTCTAACCTAGTTGGGGTAAGTCACCAGTGTGATGGATGCACCTTTGTACTGCAGTGCCTTTAATAGAACCGAACACTAAACACTTCCCATGGCTGGAGGCATTGCTTCCAGATTTGATCACAGTGACTCCGCTCACTCATGGCAACATTTTTTATCTGGGGGAGGATTGTTTTCATTCAGCCTTTTTGGCTTAAAGGCAAGAATAGGAACCGGTGAGTTTTAGTTCACCTTGGGCCATTGCACCCTTGGGGCAGATGGTGGAAAATCCACGTTGGCCTGATTTTCAGAGAAACTAGTCCCTCATGAGATCTTCAATCAATTATGAACAATTAAAAAACTCCCATAAATTGTACATTATGTTTTGCAGTTTACAAAGCTGTTCTACAGACAGCAGTGGTTTTCAATCCAGGATTCACGTCACAATAAGGGAGCTTCTTAAAATGACTCATTCCTACGCCCTGGCTCCAGACACTCTGATTAATTGGTTGGGAGTTGGGCCCACTCGGACATGGGCATTTAGAAGAAACCTCTCTAGGTGACTGTAGCACGAAGTCAGGGTTGAGGATCACTGACTTACATGATGTCACCTAACACATGTGACACTGCACTGACAGGAGAGGAAACTGAGGCTCAGAGCGGTGACTGGCTCTGTCCACTGAGGCACACTCAAGAATGGGAATCCAGGCCGGGCGCGGTGGCTCACGCCTGTAATCCTAGCTCTCTGGGAGGCCGAGGCGGGCGGATCGCTCGAGCTCAGGAGTTCGAAACCAGCCTGAGGAAGAGCGAGACCCTGTCTCTACTATAAATAGAAAGAAATTAATTGGCCAAGTAAAAATATATAGAAAAAATGAGCCGGGCATGGTGGCACATGCCTGTAGTCCCAGCTACTCGGGAGGCTGAGGCAGGAGGATCGCTCGAGCCCAGGAGTTTGAGGTTGCTGTGAGCTAGGCTGACGCCACGGCACTCACTCTAGCCAGGGCAACAGAGTGAGACTCTGTCTCAAAAAAAAAAAAAAGAATGGGAATCCAGTCTGTGCACTCTCAGTCTTGCCTCAGATTAGCAACAATAAAGACAAAATGACAAAACATTTATTTATGTGGTGATCTACAGTTTATAAAACACTGTCACTTCATTATCATACTTTATTCTTACAAAATAAAGTGTTCCGTGGGCAGGGCAGTTATTATTGTTATTATTATTATTGCACATTATCACTCTGATTTCAAAGATGGGGAAACTGAGGCTCAAAGGAGTAAGTGGTTTAAACAAACAACTTTATCTTAAAAACCTCCAGTGTGCTCAGAACTGTGTGGAGATAAAATCAGCAAACCCTTGTATAGTACATACTTTTATGCTTATGCACACTGATATAAAAATATCTTAATATTCACATGTGAAATATTGACATGTGATATGCTGCAGGCCAGGCACTGCCTATTCACTTGCTGCACCCTCACCACAAGCCTGAGGTCTTGGTCTTATTATTATTTCCATCTAACAGAGGAGGACCCTGAGGCCCAGAGAGGCTCTGTGAATTGTCCAGGGTCACACAGCTAGCGAGTGGTATATGGAAGGAGAAGAACTCAGCAGTTGAGCTCCGGGGTCTGTGTTAACCACCACACTTTCAAAGGAGCAATGGCCCTACCTTCAGGGACCTCCAGAAGTACAAAGTCCAACGTGGCGGTGGGGCGTGGGGATAGATCAGAGGATCTTGGGGTCACAGATTCTGAGCCGTTTACAGCAGCCCTCCTCCTGATAAAGAGCTCACTCAGCACACTCCCTTGACCTGAAGGCAGCTCTAGAGCTGAGGGCTGTGGGGGCCCAGGGAGGGCTCTTCTACAGCAGTGGGTATTCCTGGGGCATTGTTCCTGCATACCCTGCCTACCACGGATATAACGTGTCAAAGTCTTTGGAGGGCAGGGCCTAGGAAGGGGTGTTTTTAACAAGCACTTAGATGATGATCATTCCAGCTGGAGGTTGAGAGCCCCAGCCTGAGCTAAAAGGAGGGGAAGGGAAGATGCGGTGAAGGAAGGAGAGTGGCTTCCTCTCCATGGGAAACACTGCATTTAGAACTTCCACGGAGGCACTGGGGTTGATCTGATTGGATTATTTTATTTGCTACCCCCGCAGTCATAGGAATACATTGTCATGGGACACACTCATGCATCCTGTGGGAGGAGTACACATCCCACCTTGATGACTTTGGACTTGGCCATGTGAACGGTTTTGGCCAATGGGACGCGATTGTTTTTGCCGCATCCAACTGGAAACTTTCAATACAATTGCAGGGTTTGGCTGAGGTCTTCTTGCTTTTGTTCTCCACCGCCCTTAGGGCATCACGGACAGTGGCTACACCCTCAGTCTGGGTTTTAAAACGAGGAGACAGGTGGAACCCAGCCAATCCTAGCAGAGCCACAGCCAACCTGCAGCTGCCCACGGTCCTTACGTACAGTGAGCAAAAAGTAAATGTTGTTGTAAGATACTGATATGTCACTGTTGTTTGTTACTGCTGCAAAACTGACTGATGCAGGGCAAGAGTAGGGGGAGGAGGATATATGTTTTGCAAAATTGCTCAAAAAGATTTTTTTTTTTCAAAGGGATCTCTGTGTTATATGGATGTGTGTGCATGTGTGTGCATGTGTGTGTGTGTGTGTGTGAATGTGCTGTTCATCTAAACACAAAATGACTTTATTTTGCCATAACAAATGACTATTGTATTAGTAACAACATTGTCTACTGTTATATTTTAATGTTTGGAAACTTGGACTTGGGAGGTGAGAAGGAAAGTTAAAATAAAAACAATAAATCATTGGCCTACAGGCACTGCCTCTCTGGCTCCCTGCTTTTGTCAAGAAGAAAGGAACATCAGGAGTTATAGAATCAGGGAATTTTGGATCTGAAAGGAGCCACAAGACTTGAAAGGTATTCTGATTCAACCCCTTACTTTTACATATGGGACAACTGAAGCCTGGAAAGATGGAGTACCTTGGCCAAGTGCCTGATGGGAGAATCTTCGGAGGTTCAGGGTGGGCACATCTGGGAAAACCGACAAGTCTAAGAAGAAATTCTCAAGAACATTTTTCCTCTCTAATTCCTTGCTTTCCCTACCACCCGAGCTAGAACCATGGGAATCCATTCATAGAAGCATTAAAAACTTCTAGTGTCCATCAGAATTTGGTTTTCTTTTCCTTTCTGGCCACACAGTTAAAGTTCATTTCATTGCCTCCCCTGTAGTTAGATGGGGTCAGATGATTGAGTTGTGGTCTCTGAAAGTGGGTAGAAATAACACACTGTCATGCACTGCATTTCAGTCAATGGCAGCCAGTATATACTACAGTGGTCCTGTAAGATGATAATGGAGCTGAAAAGTTCCTATTGCATAGTGACATCTTACCTATGGTGACATCATAGCACAATGTATTATTCTTCTGTTTGTGGTGATGCTGGTGTAAACAAATGCACTGCACTGCCAGTCACATAAAACAGCCACAGGCAGGTCCTTCAGGAGAAGAAGGCATTGTTATTATAGGAGATAACAGGTCCATGCATGTTATTGCCCCTGAAGACGTTCCAGTGGGACAAGATATGAATGTGGAAGACAGTGATATTGATAATCCTGACTGTGTGTAGGCCTAGACTAATGTGTGTGTTTGTGCCTTCATTTTTAACAAAATAGCTTAAAAAGTAAAACAAAAAGTTTTAAAAGTAGAAAAAAGTTTATAGAATAAACATATAAAAAAAGAAAATATTTTTGTACAATTGTACTATGTGATAGGACAGCCTTGCTAATAAACTAACAGAGAAAAATAAACTATCTAACAGAAAGAAAGAGAAATAAACTCACAGCACATAATTGCCCTCAACTTTGAAGGAAAGTATCACAACACAACAGCTCCTTGTTTGATTAACCACCTGTTGTTTTACTTGAGAGTTGTTTTACCAGCCTTGAAGAGCCCTGAGCAGACAGCAGCGGTGCAAACTCTCCACCCCAGCTCCTGCCAGGACCACATTTCAAAGACTCTGTTAAAACCAGCCTTACAGAGAAGGGAAAAACAAACCCAGCAGTTTCACAGCTGTTTTCTGCTATCAGCTGGCAACAATCACTTTTTTCCTCTCCTTTCTCCCCATAAAAATCCCGAGCCCCTTCTGCTCAGGCACATGCCTTCTTAAATTGAAACTTTCCATAGAGTATTGAGGTCGTTTATGAACATATTAATTATGGTGTGATGTGGTGGATATAGGATACCCTAAGCTACTCCTACAGACCAAAGACTCTTGGCCTAAATGAAATGCCTGGGACTTGAGTATTTTTAGCTTCTGAGTCTCCTTTTTATAGCCTCCCTTCTTCCCTCCCCCTGCCCTCCCTGCTTCCCTCTAGTCTGCTCTTCCTGTCTCCTTCCTCCTTTCCTTTTAAATGTCTTTTCCCTTACATTCAATTTGACAGCTAATAATTCTCACTCTTGTTAATCAACTCTCTTTCAGCAGACTCAAGAGAGTCTTCTTCTAGCGCCTTCCACTCTACTGTTGGTTCTGATCTGATGTAAACTTAGAAACCCAATAACTAAATTTTAGAAAATTAAAGCAATTTAAAATGAGAATAAGTAGGCTCTGAAGGAATTTACTACCAGTTCTGTAGGTAAGTGAATTTTGTTGTATATATTTTGCTCAAAAAACTATTTGGCTTGCATCCTGGATCTTATACATGGTCCAGATAGTTAAGGTTGCTGAATAAGTGAGCTTCAAATAGTGATGCCTTTTTGCATCCCAAAGTAAGACAACTGCATTTGAAAAAATGTGATATAGTATGCTTAACATTTTGAGAGAAAAATGCTATTGTCAATTATAAAATGATCCTTCTATATATTGCTTAATAAGTCTACCATATCAGTAGTACATATCAACAAACAGTAGGCTTAACTACTATTTGGTTGCTAGGCTTCCTGGGCCAATGAAAATAGCATGGACCTATGCAAATATCTGCATATTTGGCTACCAGGACATTGTCTTGACAGATCTCAATAAATCATTGTTGACACATTGCTTTATAAAATACTACCACCTATTTGTTTGTATAGCATGTAATCGATGGTGTGTCTTCCAGACACCCCTCTTTGAAACCACCAAAGTTAAAAAATAGATTGGGAAGTCAATACCTAAAAGTTTAGTCACTGTCTTCTTATCTGTTGAAAACTCTTCTTACTAGTTTATCCATGATGATTTTTCATCATTGGCCAGGCAGACAAACTACTGTCAAATTCCCATGCTTCTCAACTCAGCTTTGGAGTAAGAAATTAATTTTAATATTATCACAAGAACAATATAACTTGGAAGGGAAATTTGCTGCTTTGCTGATACCCTCAGTTCTATCAATTGCCAATTTATTTAAAAGTCAAAATATAAATAGCCTGGTAGATTTTCATAGGAGTGCCTAAGCAGAGGGGCTGACCCACACCTGGATTTCTGGAATGCATTTTTGAATGTCCTTGATTGCCTAAAAGATCTCTTTATAATCCCCTCCTTTTCTTTAAAGCTCTGTGAGTGCATGTGCCCAGGCACAGAGAGCCCGGTGGGTCAATACGGGGAGAACAGCAGATAAGTGTTCACTTTGATATCTTATGCAGTTCACAGGGGGTTTTCCTGCTTAGCACAGTGTTCTGATCACACAGTAGCACTTCACTGTTTACAGAATGAAAGATGAGTAACCAGGAAACTATCTTTCCTCCCAAAGCTCCTCCCCTGTCAGTTGCCATATCTTGCCCATTTATCATTCCTTACACCTCTCTAAAATCTGCTCTATAGCCCCAAACAATTCTGCAGTCAGCCTCAGCTTGCATATCTCACTCACCAAAATGCCAGGCTGATTTCTAGAGAAATGGTAACCATACAGTGTTTCTCAAATATACCCCAGGGGGGGTGGTGGTCTTAGTCTTCCCATCATGTGGTTTGTTAAAGTCTTTGCCCCACAAAAGTGGCTCTCTTTCTATGCAGGAATATAGCTGCTAAGAAAATGTGATTTTTCCATATTGTTTCTGAAGCAGTAAGGATTGGCACGTGGCCACCCAACAGAAAGCCCACCTGCTCCTCATCCTCAGGTTTAGCTTTCCCTCCTCCAGGCAGGCACATGCTTGGGTCTCTCAAAGCTGGAGGATGCCGTGCCTACAAAACACCCAGAACCCGACCTTATCATAGCACTGACAATGCATCTTGACTTATCTTTCTTTGTCGCAGGTTGGAGCTCATTGCTGCCTGTGTGTTTTTTTCATGTCTCCTACACTTAACACAAAGCTTAATGAATAACAGCAGGTGCTCAGTAAATGGTTCTGAATAAATGAAGTGTATTGGGTATCAGCTGCATTTAGAGGGAAATTGGTATGGATTTTATGCTCTAAAGGGCTGTTAACCATTGGAATATATGGTGAGGGAGGTAATGCCTTTTCCATCTTGGGTGGTTTAAAAATGGATAATAATGGCAACATGTGTTTTAGTAGAATTTTTAGTTTTCAAAGTATGTTCATATAAAATATTTTATTTCACTCTCTTCCCAACCCTGTGAGTTTTCAGGATGATATCACTGAGTTTGTAAACACTTCTGGCTACTAGACGGTAGAGGTGGGACAGGCACTTTGTATTTTGAATGCAAATTAGTGTAATCTTTTTGGCAATAGACAGTAAAAGCCTTAGGAAAGTAGATACACTTTAAAGAGAAAAATGCACTTCTAGAAATTTATCCTAAATGAACAGAGATGTGCAAAAACAATTCTGTACAAAGAGAATCCTCCAGAGAATCCAATATTCTCTTTTTATTGTTATTTATAAAAACAGAATGGTGGGAAAAATCTAAATATCAATAACGTGATAAAAATGTTAATGGTATGGAAACATGGGAAAAGTAAAAAGAAAAGTGGGTACAGAAAGTAGGTGTATGTGATCCAATTCTAATATATATATTTCCACATGTGCACAGAAGACAGATTGGAAAAAAAAATATATATATCACTATATTGGCAGTGATTATCTCTGGGAGGATGATTCTAAAATAAAAAATGATCACTTTTGTAATAAAATAAAACAAATCATTACTAAAATATCTAAATAAAATATAGAGCTATTCCTTTTGTAATTGAGCAGAGAAATCTCACAAATTTTAACACCACAAAAACAACTCCACAATGAAAACCTGGCATTTTGTGGTACAAACACATGGAAACGGTTTCCACTAGGGTAAAATATAGAAATTACTTGTATGTTTGTGGCAAAATTTCAGCAGTTGCTGACAGCCAGCCTCCCTGTGCTGATAAGCATGTGTAGCTGCGTATGTGCCCATCTCTCTGGCCACAGTGAATGATCTAAAGTTTCTAAACAGTCTTGATGTCCCACACCTGCTCACTTGCTTTTAAGAATTGCCCCTACTTCTCTGAATTCATCACTTTGTCTGTCTTAGGGTTATTTAAAATACCATTATTTGCCATTATGCTTCTGACAAGTGGGTGAAAGGCAATTTCATATAAAAACTCCTTTTTCAGAGCCTGAGAGAAGGGCTGGGTCACAGTATTAAAAAGGAGTTTAATAAATTCAATACAGTTCTCTCTGAGAGACTGGGTGCTTGCTGGTCCTCCTCAGGCAAAGCAAGAGAAACTGGGAGCTCAAAGGGTGGGGAAAAGCAGAGGGCAGAGGAGGCAGCGAAAGCAGGAGGATCTGGACGTTGGAAGAGAGGTGGGATGAGGGAGGGGGAAGCAGTGGGCACCTCCCTGCCTATTGCTAGAAGTCTGAGCGTCTCTACCGCTTCCTGACATTACTACCAGTCCCAAGGTCCCTCTATCTCCTGCGACCTTGCTCCATCTTGTACAAGCACATCCTGTCTCTGCCTGATTTAGTCATTCTTTCTCACTCACGGAGAATATGATCTTTCAGACTTGCTTCTTCATTCAAAATATCCAGGCTACTTATCTAGCAAGATAATTGCTTGTCTCTCTTACTGGCTTATATTCACTCTTTTTTTTTCCTTTCTATTTTATTCAGCTTCCCTCAGAAGTCCTTTCTTAGCAGAAAAGCCACCTGTGCAATCAAAGAGATAATGGCCAGGGTCCTTAGTTAGGCCGGGTCCAGGAGTAGGGCAACAAATACTCCCAGTGCAGACTCCTTGAGTGAGAATGGGGAGGAGGGAGGGAAACCAAGGTTTATCTCCTTTTAATGTATTTTTATAAAATGGCACGGCTAACCTATTTAGTGGCTGGAAAATCCATCCATCCATTCATCCATGCCTCTATCCACTGCCCCACCCATCCATTCATCCATCCATCCATCCACCTGTCCATCCACCCATCATGCACCCACCCACCCATCCATCCATTCATTTGTTCATCCTTCGACAAATACCAGCTGGGCATCTAAGATGCACTTGGCACAGACAGGGCCCTGAGAATACGATGTGCTGAAACAAACCTCCTAGCACTTCCAGTCCTGGTGAGGAGGGCAGCTAGTAAAACACTTCAATGTAAACGACACCGGTACCAAGAAACAGCCCTGAAGGTGCCACGAGAGCCAAGAGCAGGCAGGTTTGACCTGGCCAAGGAGGCTGGGGGGCATCCCTGGGGAGCTGCCTGGGACAAGGAGTAGAAAGCCCCTCTTCTTTGACACAGCGCTGCAGCCCTGTGAGTAGCTGGGCCTGGCAGACGCTGCTGATTGCTTCTCCAGCCACCGTTTCTCCCTTTGTTTTTGTCCATGGAGTCCAGTTTTGTCAGGCTTCAGGTGTCCAGCCCCGGGGGGTGAGGAGGTATCAGTCTAAGCTAATCATGGTAATCCCATTTGCTTTTTGTCTGTGATTGGTGTAGAGTGGTCATCCCACATAGTTCTTCCCACTGAGACCTCGTAGAAGTCTTCTGGGGGCTGCTGGGAAAGATTTTCCTCCCTGGTAAAAGAGAGAGGGAGGAGGAGAGGCCTCCACCAAATGGAAAGAGGCTGGGTCCTTAGAGATATCATGAACTGCTAAATCAAACCTGGAACTGTTCTTTCTCAGGACTTCATTGGGTCAGTGTGACACATACACTGTTCAACTGGAGTCTCCACTTCTTCAGACCCTGGGAGGATGTAGAGCTCTCAGAGTAGAACAGCCTAGCATGGCACATTTGGCTTTGGGGAAATTTGGTCACAGTTTGGCATGGACAGCTCAGTGGTTTAATTTTCAAATCTAGTGGCTGAGAGGTAGAGAAGGATGGATGCTAACTGAGAAGTATTGGGATGCTGCTGCAAAGGGAAGGAAAGTAGTGTGTTGCTAGGGGTATCGCTTAACGGGGCACATTTAAAGTAGTCATTTCACTTTGGTCACTACCCTCAATATTGTTTTATATATTTGATTATCTTCTTGATTTTTTTCTTTTCAGTTTTCTAGACAGTGGCTGATTAGAGCTCCTTGGAAGGGAAAGTCCAATAATTACTCTGCGTATCTGTTCATGTGTGTGATGTCAAAGGAAAATACAGAATCTGATCTGCTCTATAGCCAAGTATGTAAATGGCTCCCAGACATTGTGAAGGAGGGGTTCTTTCAAATTGGAGAATCAATCGCAAATATTTGGCTGCAAACTATTGGAAGTCCAATAAATGGACTACTGGGACCCCAATTTCTGGATCCTTTTCTAGGAAGCAAAATCCACTGGCATGTTTAAGGGTCTCCTACTGCAGGAGCCAGGGATGCAACATCTTTCTCATGTCTTTTGTAAAGGAAAATAGAATCAGTAGATCTGGAGCACTGTAAGCACCATTTCTCAGCACATCAGCTCTCTTCATTGTATAAAGAAGAGCTCATGAGATATTCAGGGGGTTGTTCATTGGCTTGGGGTTGGATATGAACTGAGTTTGCAGCATGATCTGTGGGAAGCTCACATGGTTTGGAGCTGACACACTTGGGAACTTGAACAGGTACCAAGTAGCCCCCACCACCTGAGAGAGGTGACATGAGCTCCAGACAGAAGAGTAGGTGGCTTGTAGGGCCAGTTCTGCCATTTACCAGCCACATTGACTTTGGCATGTCTCCTCCTCTTTCTGGGCATGAGTTTCTTCTAGTATAAAGTTTTGAGGGCGTCACATCTGCCCTGCTTTCCTCAGACAACTATTGTGAGAATGAGATGAATGATTACTTTGAAAGTGTGCCACAGGGCTGCAAAGTGCTATATAAGTGCGAGCTACTATCATTGGCAAGGGGTGACAACTGCTCTTCTACTGTCACCAGTTAGGGGTGACAACTGCTCCTTGGGACCCTCTATGTTCCTTAGATTCTCTGAGTGGGGGTATAATTCTGGATGGAGAAGATGCTTCTTTTCTCCTAAATGTCTTTTGATTTGGAAACTCCCAGCTCTACATGGACTCCTGGATACTACCTGGCTGCCTTGTGCCACCAGAGTGCTGATTTACCTTTGGCTGGGAGCCCAGTGGCTCCTGTATGTGAGTGATGCTCTGAGTTCTTTTTGCATCAGCATTTGGGACAGGGTCTCTTGCTTCACAAGAAACCCATAGGACTCAGGGGCCATACAATGAAGGAAATGGGCCCCAAAGCTGACCCCAGATACAACACAGAGAGCTCCTCAGTAGGTCAGAAGCATGTATGCTAAGGGCTGGGCCCTTGAAGGCAAAGTTTGTCTTTGGCCCCCTTTCCCTTTGGAATTCTGTTCCTTTTCCTACTTTTCTCTATTCCTCCCCATAGAGCTGGTGATGTTAGGCTGCCTCTCCCTTCTAGAACTCCTCACTGGAAATACCAGCCTCAGTCTCAAGGAGTACTGTCCAATAGAACTTCCTATGATGATGAAAATGTTATGAATCTACTGTGTCCAA
Source organism: Cheirogaleus medius (assembly GCA_008086735.1). Classification (NCBI taxonomy): domain Eukaryota; kingdom Metazoa; phylum Chordata; class Mammalia; order Primates; family Cheirogaleidae; genus Cheirogaleus; species Cheirogaleus medius. Next base: position 6,075,879 of record VBSM01003039.1, on the reverse strand, counting down.
TGGTAGCCAATAGCCACATGAGGCTAGTAAATATTTGAAATGTACCCAGAGTGACTGAGGAACTGAATTTTTAATATATTTAAATTGCCACGTGTAGCTATGGCTTGTATAGTAGACAGTGCAGGTCTAGAGCCTAATCTGATCATTGCAGTCTCTCCATTGCAATCAAAACTGACCTGTCTTATGTCCCAATCCCAAGGCACCAACAAGTCAATCTCATAAACAAATTGCATTTCATAAATTAAGGTCTTAGCCCTCTTAGGTAAGGGTGCAGGTTTTAAGTAATATCACACTTTAGTTAAGACAGAGGCTCAAGTGATAGGGATTTGGGTCTCTGGCAGGTAAGTGGTGGGTGAAAAGTTTCTGAGCTTAGAGCTTCAGATGCAACGCAGAGCACATGCTGTGAATGGGCACATTCCCCCCAGTAGCCTGGGCTATGTCAAAGCTCCTTTCAGCCTCTTGCAGTCTGGGGACAGGTAAGGTCAGAAGAAGCATGTGTTTGGGAGCCTGGGAAAGGGCTGGAGGGGGAGGGTTGAAACAGGTAGAGCCCAAAGGATGCCAGAGCTCTTGCACAAGAATCTGGCATGCCAGGCAGAGAGACGTTTTGTTCCACCCTGGGGTGGGGGTGGAGCTCTGGGGAGTGTTAAGGAGCGATCATTACCATTGGGACAGGATTGACAAGGTAACAGCTAAGTCTAAGAGACTGGAAACCAGATTAAAGGCCACAAAATGCATTATGGCACTTCTGGTCACGTCTTGGACAGAAATTGCAATTCTACTCTTAATTCTAATCCCTTCTTTTAGGGAGTTTTTTTTTCCCCCTGAATTCTTTTATGAATGTTGCTTTCTGGATATTCTTTTCACCCTGAAATTGAGCCGTGTGTCTGTTTCTCTTGGATGACCATGTAATTGCTTTCAAGTTCCTGCCTGTGTTTTTACAGATATCCACTGGCATCAGAAGCATCTTTGCAATCCAAACACCAGGTTGGGTAAAGGGTGGAGGACAGCAGGGGGTGGATGCTGGAGGAAGGAGATCATTAAGAGGAATAAAAGGCCCTTGAGGTGCACTTGGACATGAGTAAGAAGAGTGTGTACCAACCCTGGCACTTTGGGATTTACTCTCAGGTTTATGGTTTGCCAGTTGTTACCACAGGTAAATCTACTATCGCCACCTCACTTGCCCTATGCTATTTAGTGAATGAAAAGAAGGATTTCTAACTAAGCCACTGCCCAGAGTGGGCACTTGTTTGTTGAAAAAATAGAAAATTTTATAAAGTAAATTGGAGACTATGTCTCAAACCTTTCACGCAAAAATGTGGTCTACAAATAAATACATATATAAATACAAAATGGCGGCCAAATCCCCTCTGGGGCTTTGCAACCCAGTTCCAACTGCACTAGGCTTTCTGGGTCTCTTCGACCTCCTGAAGGAAAGGACTGCTCACAGTATTCTGCTTTACCTGTTCTCGTTTGCCTTTCCTTCCAGTAAATAACATGAGGCATTTGGCATCAAGGGGCAGAAGTCCTGACAGCAGAAGGAAACTCAGAGAATTCTGAGTAGGTTGATTGACCAGTTCCAGGTTCCCAGAGACTCTCATGCAGGGCTGTTAGGATACAGGCTGCTGTTGATGCCTTATGGTGTCCCTTCCGCAAATACTTGCTCATGTTTACTCTGGACGCTATAAATTTCAGTCTATTTGCATGAAAAACAAAAGTTCCTGCTGGGCTGAGGTCACTCAGAGCAGTGGTTGTTGACAGGGGCAATTTTGTCCCCATCCAGGGGATTTGGCAGTGTCTGGAAACATTATTTTATTGCCACTTCTAGGGAGGAAGTTTTGTCTTCCTCGGAACCTTAGGCAATGTGTGAAGACACTGTTGGTTGCTGTAGCTGGGGAGAGTTGGTGGCCTATTATTATTTAGTGGGAGACCAGGGATGCTGCTAAGCATCATGTGATGCACAGAACACCCCACAACAAAGAAGTATCTGGCCCAGAATGTCAACAGTGTTGTTTGAGAAACTCTGGTCCAGAGGAAAAGTTCGGGCTTAGGCTTGACGTTGAAGTGGCAGATGGCTGTCATGGGGCTATCCCGTTTTCAATATGGGAGGACTAATAAACACCCTGAAGTGGCCCCAAGAAATCCCAGTTAAATTTTTCTTAGGAGTTTCTTCAACAAATAACCTAGTTAGTTTTCTGTCTTCACAGGTTCTTAACTTCCTCTGAAATAGAGAGAGAGCACAGCTTCGGGCTACACATGCCAAGCTCATCTCAGTAGGTCTGGATGCCATCTGACTGTTGCATAGACAGAGGCAAGCCATTGGGCATAGTTTGTCCATCTGTAAGATGGAGTAATATGCTTTATGACCTATTTATCAGCCAGTCCTGGCATCCTAGGATTTCCTTGCCACTGGTAGATGGGAACGATCCAGAATATGTCATATATAAATCTTGCCACATAGGCTGGGAGGAAGGAGACATGCAGCAGTGACATTATTAGGGTGCTGCAGGGGGGCCCAGAAAACTGTGGCAAGAATTTGTGTACTGTTGCTTGGGTAAATAAAAGCAAAGATGATATTTCTCTTTCTGATTATGAAAGTAACACAGCCTTTGTTGATGATCTCTTAACTATAGAAAACTACGAAAAGAAAAGCAAAATCTCCCATAATTGCACCACCAGAAGATATCAGCTATTAAAAGCTTTGGTGTTTTCTTTGAGAAAACAGAGAAGGGAATGAGCATCAGGTTTTCTGAACTGTACAGGCTGGGGAGATTGGAAAGGTCTATGAGGCCGACAGAATGCACCATTGTGGTTGTTGACTGGTTTGAAGTTATACTCTCTGTGAACCAGGATAGTTGAGTCCCTGCCTAAGCCTGGATGAAAAGGACAGTAGGGCTCATGGGTGGTGTGACCAAGCAGCCCGTGATCGAGTGCCCCTTACCTTCAGGGTTCTTGTGGAAAGCATCCTTAGTGTTTGCCTTCATGAGTAGGAGTAGAGTTCTTTAGCTGAAAGAGGAAATGACTCATTTTAACTCAAAGATGACAAAACAGGAGATACCATTTCTGGCTCATTCTGCAGCACATAGCATGGCTGAACACTGTCACTTCAGTGACAGGCATATGACAGCTCTAGTTTTCTGGCATTAATTTTTTGGCAATTTTATTATAAAGTAATTTCAGTCTTACAGAAAAGTTACAAAAACAGTAATAAATAATCCCATGTACTCTTCACCCGGATACCCCAATTAACATTTTATCACCTTTGATTTATCCTTTTTCTTCTGGGATACTCTAATTGTTAATATTTTATTGCCTTCTATTTTTCATCCTCTTTCTTCTCTGTATACAAACATTATTATTTTTTCCACATCATTTGAGATTAAGTCATAGTCATGTTGCCTCTGTACCCCTATGTTTTCCTAAGAACAAGGACGTTTTCATAAACACAATAGAATGATTAAAATCAGAAAATTTACACTGATGCAATATTATTACCTAGTCTATAAATCTTACTCAAATTTTGCTAGTCATCCTAGATGGGATTAGAGTTTATGAAATTTGGTTCTGGAGGCCTTAATGAGACTTATTGAGAAATCCTGACTAGCCACAGTTGAATGGGGAATTTGGCCACTCTAATTTGGAGCTCAAATTTGATTCTATATCAATGGATCATATGAGCACTGGCAGAAGAATGCTTTGTGAATTGTGAGTAACGTTTAGTGGGGTACGGGCTTCCAGAAATTGGGCTGTGTTCCCAGAGTCATCGTTCCCACCTTGTTCCTGTCAATATACCTGGCTGTAGGTTTTGTATAAGAAATTTTAAACTTGGGGACTGACTGGCCTGGGTCTGTGAGATGTATGGGAATAAATGCTATGAGGGTGGATCTAAGTTAGGAAAAAAATGATTTCAGGACTTGAGTACAAAATTGGTCCATATATGTTTGCAGCTACTTTTTAAAACGGGCTTTGCTATGTGGACAGTGATTCCTAATTTAGTGCCCAGTTTTGTCCTGCACATTCCATGCAAAAGCAAATAATCTAACTAGAGTAGCAGACCAAACAATGCTTGCAAATCATTTCTAAGTCTCAAAATTCAGAATCCTAAAGAATATCCCTCGAGGAAGCCAGTGCTGAATATTCTTTCCACTGACTCAACTGATGGAAGAGGAGGGGGCCGTAAGGAAGCTGTGGATGGCTACCAGCAGCTTCATATCATTACAATCTCTCTATCTCTCACACACTTGCTCAATGTTGTAGCTGTTGTCATAATGAATGGAGAGCCCAGAAATCTTTGCAATCAAAGCCTGATGTGACGGGAGCTGTCTGAGCATTTGGTAATTAGGTGTCTGGTGAATCCAGAGCCTGTGACACAGATGTCTGGGGGAGGCTTCTTAGAAGGCACCAATTTTTCACCGTAGGGTGCAGTGATGCCGAATTTTTTAATACTCTGAACATTCTAGAATGCATTTTAGATTCTAAGAATTATTTCAGGACTTAAAGTTCTCTCTGATAATATCCCAGCTCTGTTCAGAACAACTCCTTCTATGTTCTATTACCATCCAAATAAAATCCAGACTCTTTTTTACACTCCTGACGGAGACCTCAAGGGGCTGGCGGGTAGGGAAGGGTGCAGAGGGAGCAGGGACAGGAGGAAGGCTGTGTTGGGGGTGGAAAGTCTGGAACACCAAACAGCAGTAGTGAGGGCTTCGGGGCAGACAGCACAAAAGGGATTGCAGTTCCTGCAATTCAACAAACACTTATTAAGTGACAAGCCCTGGGCTCACATCCCTCATTCATCTATCAGCTTCCAGTGGGGTTCCACACACAGTAGGCAGAGGATGGGAGACAAGCATGCCGGGTATCTATTTCCCTCCCTCCCCGCCTTCCTCATAGCAGTTCTAGCCGTGGTTGTGCATCTTTTACCACAATGCCAGTTGGGCAGCTCCTCTGCTCTGGCTCCAGCTATCACCAGGTCCCAGCAAAATTCTTCCCTCTCCATTTCTCTTTATACAGAGGAGTGGTGACAAATTCCCATGTTCTCTTAACTCTGCCCACAAGTACACAAATAGTCTCTTCATAACATTCTCTAAAAAATCCTAGCTGAGTATGCTGTACTTGTCCTATCTGACCCTGACTGACATAGCCTTTGAATATATGCTGAATTGTTTCTGATTGCTCTGGACAAGCTGGAAAGGTGTAAAGTTTTGTATATACTTTCTAACACTAGGCTATACCAATGCAGAGCGGGGAGGCATAACAGAAGCTCCTGGGAAAAAAATCTTTCAGAGATTTAATATTTTATACACTTTAGTATTGTGTGTCAGTCAAAGACCAATCTGATTTCTGGCCACATTATTGGAAGTATGGCTTTCAGAACAAAGGAGGTGACAGAGCTACTTAAATCTGCCTCCATAAGCTCCCACTTGGAGGCCTGTGCTCAATTCCTTGCTTCTCACTTTAAGAGAAGACATGTTACTTGTCTTTAAGTTCTGCCATATAGAGAAGGACTTTAAAGAGTTTTTCTTGAAGAGCTGAATAGTAAATATTTTTGGCTTTGCAGGCCATTAGTTCTCTCTTGTGATTATTCTGTTACTTATTGTTGTACAAAAGCAGCCATAGACAACATGTAATCAAAAATGCGTGGCTGTGTTCTAATAAAACTTTATTTATAAACATAGACAGTATGTTGGATTTGGCCTGCAGGCCTTACTTTGCCAACTTCAACATAAAGAGAAAAAGTGAATTTATTCAGTGGGAGACCAGAAGGCAGAAGTTGGATTAATGTGTAAAAATCATGGGGCGGTAAATGTGTGCTAAGTTTAAGAAAGATTGTTCTAATCGTGATTACTGTTCTCAAATAGAATGAGCGATTTCACGAGGCAGTGGGTTTCTTGTCATTGTAGGGGTTCAGGGCAGAGGTTGACTATTTTAGAATTATTTTCTGCAGGGCATGGGGAGCAAATCAGACGATCTGGGAGGTAACAGTGTCTCATATTTTTGTATCCTCAGCACTGTATAGTACACACATAGTACTCTTCTGGATTTTACGTTCCTAGAGGGAAGGGGCTGTGTCCTATCCATCCTTGCACCCCATCCACTTTGAAAGCCTAGTATAGTGCTTTAAACATGACCACATGAGCAATACATTTTTTTGTCAACTTGACTTTTTAAGTAAAATTTTGCTGACAGATTCATTGAACTAATTTGTCTTTAGTACAGTCATCACTACTAGTCATATTACATTAGTTCAATTACCTCTAATAAGACTCAAATTTGAAGGTTTTCCCTGAAAATTATAGACATGATAGTCAACATTTACTAAGTTCTGAAAAAAATGTCAGCTACTGTGCTAAAACTATGCATGCGTTATCTTATTTAATTCTTCCCCAAACCTATGAGGTAGGTACTATTATTATCTCCATTTCATTAGTGAAGAAACTGAAATTTAGAGAATACCCAGAGCTGGGAAGTGGCTTAATTAAAACTTGAACTGAAATCTCTTTGATGCCAAAGGCTGTGGTCCAACCGTAACGTCACCCTGCTTCCCAGTCATTACTTCATTCATTCATTCATTGAGTATTCCACAAACACTGATTGGTTGCCTGCTGTTTGCCGAGTACTATTTGAGGTGCTGAGGATAGAACTGTGAATATAAACAGGTCAAGTCTGTGCTCTGAAGAAACTTACATTCCGGGTGGGATAGAGTAGGGGTCGATACACGGTGAATAAATGAGAAGATAATAAATGGTAATTCATCACAAGACACAGAGATTAAAAAGACAATAAATATTTCTTGTCCACTCCAGAACTGCGGGTATCATCCTAACTAATGAATTTAACCAAAACTTTTTCTTATTTACTGACATTAGCTCAAGTTTGGTCTTTAGTCTTGACAAATTGTCAGAAACACTCAGATTCGGAAAGAAGCTTCAAGCATTCTCGCAACTGATACAGATTACATATGGCAATTTGTAGACCTGCACGTGAAGCCCAAGAAGAAAAACTATTGCCTCCAATAAAGCACTTGGGAACTGGTCTTGTTGGGCAGGCTGAATTTGGGTGCCATCCAACTGGGAGACCAGAGGCAACAGATGAAAAGGAGGGGGCGGGGAAGCCAGTTCAGGGAACACAAAAAGAGTTGAATAGCAGAGCAGGGTAACCACAGTCAACAACAAAGTATTGTATATTGCAAAATAGCTAGAAGAGATGACTTGAAATGTTTCCAACACATAGAAATGACAAATTCTCAAGGTGAACAACACCCTAAATACCCTGACCTGATCATTACACATTCTATGCATGTAATAAAATATCACACATATCCCATAAATATGTACAAATATTATGTCTCCATAAAAAATTTAAAAAGAGTTAATAGATATCAATAATGTAATTATAATAGTAATAGTTATACTACTATTAAATGACATTTATTGAGAACCAAAAAAAAAAAATGAATATTTATAACAACTGCTACAATGTGAAAAGTGACCCCTACAAAATAGAGGCAAACACGCCAACTTGAGTCACGGGTTTAGGAACAGAGCTACCAGGGTGGTTGGGAGGGGAGGGAACAAAGGGAAATTGCAAACACTTGATTAAGATTGAGATTAAGAGAGAAGGAGCAAGAACACTAAGGGTCAAACAGGGTAAAGTCAAATCGATTGTCAGGTCCAACAGACAAGTGCTGATGGTCAGTGGGAGACAGAGTCAAAGCTCAGGGGCTGAGTGAACACAAGCCCAGATGAGAAAGTGAAAGAGTCCAGGATCTTGTTTGTGCGTTACTGGGTGCCAACTACAAGGGATGGGTGTGGGTGGCCTAGTTAAGATACAGGCTAGGAATTGACAAATAGTAGCAATACTTTTGCAATTCCAGAATTCCTTTCATCAGTAAATTGTAAAGTGATTTGCAGATTATGACATTAGCATAATTTTACTTAAAAATGGCTAGAAAATAGAAGACAATAATTAGTTATTATTTATTGACTGCCAGACACTGTTTCTAAGCACTTTAGCACATTATTTCATCTAATCTTCATAAGTGCCTTTTGAGAACCAAGCTTCTTAAATAGAGAGCTAATTAAGCAACGATTAAAAACAAAAGTGACATTTGGGGGGAACCTATAAAATGTCATCACAGAAAATGAGTCCTAGTCATTCATTCATTCATTCGTTTACTCATATATTTATTTGGCCTATAGTAATTGAGCACCTAATGCATCTTGGTTACCATTCTAGGGTCTTTGCATGGATGTTTTTATTAATTTCACCATTTAGCACAGAGGCAGTGGAGGGAGGCAGTGTGAGTTGGGAAATTGGGGTTCTGTTTCTAGCTCTGTTTCTAACTGGTCTTGTGGCCCTTGGGCAAGTCTCTTTTCTTCTCTGTTTAATATTAATATCTTCTAATGCAAAACAAGGAGCTAGGATGCTTGGGGTCTTTTAGAGTTTGACGTATTCAAGAGTGTTATGGTCTATTGCAGCTTATAATGAATATTCACTTAGAGTCTATCATTCTCTCCCCGCCCCACCTCCATCAGGTAAATCATAGTATTTATGAGGCTTTAGAGGTGAAAACTTGTCAGAGCTTGAACCAAGTTCCTCTGTTCTCTTCACTGAAATCCTTTGCCTTCCATGTATGAGTTTATGCTTAATTTCTAGACAAATTATAAGAGAGCTGGGTGCAGACGTGAGAGCAAAAGGAAGAGATACAGAAGGTATAGAAGACAAGGAGAGGTTAAGAGTGTAAATGACAATGTGCTAACCCACAGGGGCTTTGTGTGCTGTTCCTGAAACTATTCTGGGCTGCTGTGATCACTGAGAAAATGTTTCCAAAGGCACAAGAAGAGAGACCCTCTAACGGGTGGAAATTACATGGAGGCAGATTTGGCTTCAATAAAAGGGTCATGGAGCTCCTCATTGGACATTGCTATTGCCTGTTACTGGGCAGAGCTAAAACAAATGGGTCATGTTACAAGGCGGAATAACTTTTTCATGATTATTAAGGCCAAGGATGAAATGGGCCACTCTGGTAAGAGGTAAGCTCCTCGTCACTGTGGATGTTTGTGCAGGGACCATATGAGATCCTAGAGGGGTTAGCAGATTAGACAGGGGCTACGTGACCAGTAAGGGGACTTTCAACTCTGAAATGCCATGACTCTAGGAGGCTGGGGGCTTACAATTTAATCTGTAATCTATAACCCCTAGTCCAGAGTTTAAATATTCCTGGAATAATCTGCTGGAGAAAATTCAAGGCCCCTTTCCAGCTACTGACATTTCCAGCTACAGCCAAATTCCTCAATTCATTTCTTTCCAAGAAGTTCCTTGTATGGATCCTTGACAGAATATCCACCCTGACCTCCTGGTTTTGGCATTTCTGACCTCTCATTCTTGACAGATACCCAGGATGGGAACTTCTCTGGAGGCCAGAGTTGAAACCAAAGTTGGACCAACACATTGAAACCAGTCCTACCAGTCAAGAGAGGAACAGAGTTACCTCTGGTTTGTGCAGTGCCCTTATTTTCCAAAATGTTTCCATCTGCCTGATTTATAAACAGCATATAGGTCGATTGGTATTCTCTGAGGATAATAACTTTAACAATACAAGGTATATGAAAGTGCTTTGTAACAGTAAAACACTGAAAAGTTAGAAGTTTTTTTGTTATAATCTGTCTGATGTCACAGTTCTCATATTAGCAGGTCCCTATCTCAAGCGGGTTACTTCAAATCCTTTTGGAAATGAGTATAAAGTAAATAAAGAAGCAAAGTCCAGCTCTCCTTGATTGACTAGCAGAAATTAATAGTTTAGAGCTTGATTTTGCAAGCATGAAAGCCCCCAACTGGGATCACTTAAGAGCAGAGTGGTTGTTTCAGTCCAGTGACTAACTGTGGCATGAATGTAAGTCTGCAGAAACTGCCCAAAGATCATCAGGGCCAACCGTGGGTTGGACACGGGGATGCAGTGGCCACCAGCAGTGAACACAAACGAAATGGCTTTTTGCCTGTTTTTGCTCAGAGTTCATAAGGGTAAATCCACCTTCCTAGAGATGGAGAGGAGCATTTATAAGTTAGGGTTATACTACTAATTTAAAGTAGGCAGAGAACCAGCAATAAAAAACACCTCCAAGCGATGAAAAGACATTGTCTAGACTTCTCAAGGAATTGGTTTAAAAGAATAATCTCCAACTGATTGCAATATTAAGAACATTCTTAAAATGTTGTGTTTGTTCTGATCTCTAAATCCCCATGAGGGGGTTTATGAAAAGATTCTTTAAACATTTGAAGCCATAATACCGTTAAATGAGGAAAGAACACAGTGTTTTAATTAAAATAGCAGATTGTCATGTTCATGGTGATCTGAATGGAGAACACCTTTTTACCTAGAAATATAAGAGAATAAATATTTCCTGGTCTTAGTATCCAAGGTTTAGGATTATGTAGGATTAGTAGACAATAGTTCCTATTTTACACTGTATAATCAGGGAGACTGTTCCGAGGGAAATGTCAACAGCAAGATCTGTTTTGGTTTTCCTTTGACTTCAGCCTGGCTGGGGACCATCTACAAGCCATTTGTCTCTGGCCCTTGAACTGTTTTCTCCCTCACTCTTGGGGCAAGGCAGCTAATGATGCTCGTGAAACAGCAGATGAGTAGCACGTGTCAAGGCTGACACTTCTGTGTTTCAATCCAGTTGTTTGTTTCACCGTCCAATGCTGCCTTTCTCAGGGGCAGCTGGACTTGGCAGAATGATACACTGTGCTTCTGTTTACTCATTTGTTTCCAAGGCTAATTTAAAAGTGCTGCTGGTGGGTGAGTGGTGATGGTAAGGGGAACATCTTAAACCATTGAGAACTGAGATATCTGCATGAGCACAACAGACTAGTTCCCTGGCTGATGGAGATGAGTCAATGCACCGTTTTTAGCCTGAAGAGTGCTGTGTGCAGTTTCTTTTAGTCGCCATAAACCAGGGGGTCTTGCTCCACAAGGCCGGGAAGATGCAGTATTGGATTAGATAATTTGCTTTTGTTTGAGGTTCTTTAAGCCCCAAATTTGTTCCAACAGCTTCATCCCAGGTTCTCATTTTTGTTTCCCCCTCATGGGTTTTGGTAATATTATTTCTCAAAGTAGCTCAATTGCATCAACCATTCATTTTTATTTTAAAAAAAGGATTGTTTTTCTTTGTGTGTGATATTGTGTGTGAATATCAGCCTGATTGATTACATATAGGCAGCATGGTCCAACAGATGTGCATAGATTTTGAATCAGACTGACAAGGATGTAAATATGACCTGTGCCACTTTCTAGCCAGGTGAGCTTGAGCAAGACATGCGCGTTCCTTGAGTCTCAGTTTCTTCATCTGTAAAGTAAGAATAGCTATACCTACCTCTTTGGATTGTTGTGAGCTTTGATGCAGTATCCAGGAAATAGCAAGTAATTAATATATGTTAATATTATTAACAGCTAACATTGGATTGCACATTTGTTATGTGTCAGGAATTACGGGAACCCTCAAAGCATCTCTAGGAAATAAGAGCCACCATTATCTCCATTTGCTGATGAGAACAAAAAAGAGTCAGGCACGCTGGATCAATGTCCCAAAGACAGGAGACAGCCATGCTAGGTTTGCAAAGCCTTCAGCTGACCCCTATTTCCGTGTGAGAAGGGTGGCCATGAAAGATTTTGCCACCTAGAGTAAGAACTGCCTGAATATGGATCTCACAGGGAATTCCAAGACCTGTGGACCTCTGTCCCTATCCCTCCTCTTTTCCATGCCTCCTCAGTCATACCCAAGCCAGAAGCCGTGAAGACGCAAAGCTAACTAGATAGTACCATGTGGCCAGAAGATCCTGGCAGACCTGCTGTGAAGCCTAGCCTCACACTCAGCTGTGAGCCTGCCAGCTGAACACACAACTGCAGGTGCGATATTCCATGTGCAAGTCATTAAGAAAATTTAATACGTTCTAAAGTTATTTTATTAGAAGGGAGACATGAAGAGTCTTAAATATAGACCCACTCTATTAAGATAGTTGAAAAACACAAATATAAATATCATGACTTTGTTATGCTGTTATCATCAGGTCATCCTGCAAACAACCACTCTTCACAAACTTAAATAGAAATCACTTTTTTTTGCTACAATACTATATACCCTTAAATATAAGATAATAAGTTCAGAAAATGTTGTATTAACTCATATGTACAGCTAAAAAGGTATACATACAATTCATATTACAGAGATCATGGTAATTTGCTATTTTAATTAAAATACAGTGTGTTGTTCATCAACTGATGCATGGATAAACAAAATGTGGTATTAATATATCTTTATAATGAAATATTATTCAGCAATAAGAAGGAATGAAGTACTGATACATGCAGCAACATGGATGAGCCTCAAAAACATAATCCTAAGTGAAAGAAGCCAGGCACAAAAGACCACATATGGTGTGATTCCATTGATGGGAAATGTCCAGGAAGGCAATCTACAGAGACAGAAAGATTAGTGGTTGCCAGGGCCTGGGAGCCAGGAGACAGGGGAATGGGGAACAACTGCCAATGTGTACTTCCTGAGGTGATGAAATGTTCTAAAATTAGATTATGGCAATGGTTGAATAACTCTGTAAATACAGATGGTCTCTGACTTACGATGGTTCCATGATTTTCAACTCTATAATGGTGTGAAAGAGATATACATATACATTCAATATGCTCCTTGATGGAGTTGTGTAAGTTAAAAATATCATATTAATACATTGAAAATGTACTTTCAACTTATTTTCAACTTTCAACTTACAATGGGTTTGTTGGGACATAACCCCATTGTAAATTGAAGAGTATCTCTATACTAAAATCCACTGAATTGTATAAAGTTGTCCCTTGGTATCCATGGGGCATTGGTTCCAGGACCCCTCAAAATACCAAAATCCACAAATGCTTAAGTCCCTTATATAAAATGGCACAGTTTTTGCATATAACCAACACAATGCTCCCATATACTTTAAATCATCTCTAGATTACTTATGAAACCTAATATTAATCCAGTGTAAATGCTATGTAGATAGTTGTTACACTGTATTGTTTCTTATTTGTATTATTTTTTATTGTTGTGTATTATTTTTTCCCCCAAATAATTTCTATCCTTGATTGGTTAAATCTGAGGATGTGAAACCTGTGGGTGCAGAGTGACAACTATACTCTAAACAAGTGAACTTTATGGAATGTAAATTATATCACAATAAAGCTGCTTAAAAAAATACTAGCCTGTTATGTCCCCTAATTACTTGCAAAAATGATAATAGCTATTCTTTGTTGTTCAGTATCCCTTTTTGAATAAACAGTGATGAGCAAGAAGGCGTTTTATCCACCTCCCACAGAGGCTTGATAGTTAATCTTGTCCCCACCTCCTCACTTTTTAACCTTTTTCTGTCAAGTATTTGACTGCTGGGAAGTTGGCGTTCCAGAGGTAATTGGCTCTCTATTCATTAAGTCAAACTCAGGACAAACCTTCAAATCTGCCTGCATCTGTGGCCCCTTCCCTGTATTCTCTTTCTCTCCTTTCAAAACCTTGATGCTGAGAACCTAGCATTCCACATCAGAGCTAAATTGACTCAGAGCAGGGCCTTCTACCTCTGTGACTCCTGATGGCAAAGGGAACCAGAGCCATTTGTTAATGAATAAAAAGCAGAAACTGGTAGATTAAAAAAGAGATGGTGTCAGATTCTCTCCTTTCTGGATGCCAGTGGTGGTAAGGCAGGCAGCTTTTATGTCAGTAAGTGTGTCACTACAGTAGCAGTTAGACAGGAACCAGAACAGCAACGGAAAGAACTAAGCAAAATTATGATTGGCATTTAGGCATCAAGAGAAAAAAGTTCTCTTCTTAGCGTTCTTTGTTTGCTCTAATTACTGTATAAGCAACTAAGATGATGGTAAATTGTATCCTTTGGATTGAAATCCCAATCCAGCTTCTAAATATTGAAAGAGTCTCATTCTCTGATCAGCTTTCCTGTGTCTGTATAACTCTTGACAGAATCTTTTCTGCACACTCTGTGTCTCTGGCCCAGCAGGGTTAGGGAAGATTTACACAAAGGTCAAGGGATCAACCACAGCAAATGTGGGGTTGGGGTTCAGTTGAAGACAGGAGGTGGCCCTGAAATCTGGAAAGATTCAGTATCTTGGTTAAATCCACCCCCTCTATCATTCTAAGACATCAGCACATCCTGTAATGATGGCTTAGTCATTTTAATCAGTATTAACTCTTTTTTACCCTTTGATACTATTTCCACTTCCATTTTCTTCCTTTTCCCTTTACCATCCATCCTCTGCCTGTGACAGAGTAATTTAACTCCTCCCCACTTTCCCTTTACCTGCCCCAGAAGGCAGGGTAAAGTGCCAAGGAGTGGGTGGGAGTGGGCACATGGCTTGGAGTCTGCAAAAAAACTTTCCCTGCTATTCCCCCAGGGGACCTGGCCCTCACCCAGAGCAAGCAAAGACAGCCTGTGGCACAGGGACTCTACCCAGAATCCCAGAAGCCTGGTGACTTGCCCTGGGCATGTCGCAAGCCATAGTTTGGGTGCTTGCTGCAGAATGCAAAAGGCGAAGGCCCAGACTTTGCCAGATTTACCAAAGGTGCCTGCTGGGGTTTGGTCCTGGTTCTGATCATCTTCAATGGCCAGTCTGTGCAGCCCTCGTGAGCACCGACCTGTTTGCCCATTATCCCTTGGCAAGCTGACTTCAAGGCAGATGAATATTTGCCACGGGATATACAAGGCTCTTACTGCCCTTCTCTCCATTGCATAAAACCAGTAATTGGATAACTTGCTTGTGAGGGTGGTTGGATTTGTTTGGTGTGGCTTGATTTGGTTTATAGCTCACCTGTGACAGAATCGAAATTGCTAGATTCAAAGCAGCTGTGGTTTTTGCACAACAGAAGGCATGAGCCAGGCAGACGGGAAAAGTTGGGAGGGGTGGAGCGAATGTAGCAAGGGCAGGCTACGGGGTGAGTCATGAATGCCTTTTGACGTGACGCTCAAGTCTACTCGGCCATCACTGTGTTGGCAGCATCTACTCACTTGGGTTCTGTGGAGCATGTCACATAGGATGGGACATGTGTTTCTGAAGGGGATGGCAGTGGCCACAGAGCTCAGACTGTTCTCTCAATCCTTCTTGTCAAAAATCACTCTTCAGAAAGAAGTAAATTTTTAGCTCTAAAATTCTGTAAAGTCAGAAGCCTGACCACACCAGAGGACAAAAACAGAAACCTTCTCATAAGTCCTTTGGATGGTGTTATGGGTTGAATTGTGTCTCCCAGAGAGATATTGAAACCTTCCAGTACCTCAGAATATCACCTCATTTGGAAGTAGGGTCCTTGCGAATTTAGTTAAGTTTAAGAAGAAATCATACTGGAGTAGGATGGGTGCTTAATCCAATCTGAATGCTCTTTTACAGACAGAGAAGAGGCACAAAGGGAGAACACCTGTTCCTATCAGGATTCTACCCAACACCTCAGAGGAAACATGGCCTTGTTGAAACCTTCATTCCAGACTTCTGGCCTCCAGAACTGTGGGAAAATGAATTTCTGTTGCTTTAAGCCATCTAGTTGTGGTACTATGTTGTGACAGCCCTAAGAAACTAATATATATGATTTATATCTGAGTGTGCTGGCCATGCTTATAAACACCTTTTTAAAAAAATAATTTATTATGTGAGCTAATTTAAAATTTAACAATATATTTAATCAGTGAAAATGTTTGGAATGTATGGGATTTGGTTGGCGTAACTAAAGTGGATATGGTACATCTTCTATTCCAATGTTGCATCTATGTCCGCTACACTGGGAAAGTTGCTAATGTTCTGTAAGAAGACAGTGATAGTGTTCTGAGTTCTCTGCTATAATGGCTTGTTAATTTTTATTTAAAGGAGAGCTCTAACCACTAGAAAGAGCTTTAAGAATAATTAAGACCCTGGACAGACACAAAACCTCCATAGGATAAATGGTGCCAAAAGGGTACTTGTACCATTGGTACTTCCCCAGCAGGAGGAGAAGGAGGAGCGGAGGGAGGCAGTCATAATACTTCATCCTTCAATCCTCATTCTGGCTTTGATGTGGCCATTAGCATGCATAACTAGAAAAGGCACTTCAATCTCTCAGGGCTTCCATTTTATTCAGGGGAAATTGATTTCTGCTTAGCAACTGTTCCATATGACATGGAGGAAGAAAAGAAAAATTCGACTTCTATGTCTAAGATCTTCAGGAAAAGCTTTGTGTGGCCTCTAAAGCGTCTAGTCTCTTGGTTCTGTGCCCAGAACACTCAAGATCATCAACATCTGCATACTCCGGGCCCCTAACTCCTCTTGCTAGAACATAGATTCCACATTCAGAAAGGTTGCCAGCTCAAAGGACATCTTGTGAAATCTGGACATAGAGATATACATTATTTTATAAAAAGCAAATCTCAGACCTCATGTTATTTTACTCTTAGCTATTTCAGTGTGCATCTCTAGCAATTATGACCGTATTCTTACATAACTATAGGGTTATTTTCATATCCAAAAGAATTAATGATTCCTTGATATCTTCTAATATGGTTTTGCTTATATTTTTTGCAATTCAAAATAGGAAACAAATTGGTTACTTACTTTGTAAATTGTTGAGGTTGAAGGGGCCTCAGATAAACAACTTCTGTTAGTACCTAAACTGATCAAGGCAGAAGGCTTCATGTCTTATTTTTAAATATCATAGAGCATTAGTGAGCATTAGTGTGTAATGAGGAACTTTGGAGATTATCCAGCTTAACTTCTCACCTGACAGATGGGGACACTGAGGGCCTGTGATGGTTAATTTTGTGTCAACTCAACTAGTCTAAGGGGTGGCAATAGCTGGTAAAACATCATTTTTGGTGTGTCTCTGAGGGTGTTTCTGGGGGAGATTAGAATTTGAATCAGTAGGCTGAGACTAAAGATCTGCCCTCACCAATGTGGGTAGACCTCACCCAATCCACTGGGGGCCAGAACAAAAATGTGGAGAAAGGGCAAGTTCTGCCTCTCTCCTTGAATTGGGACATCCATCTTATTCTGGCCTTGAACATTAGAGCTCCTGGTTCTTGGGCCTTCAGACTCTGACTTGAACCAGCCCCCTTTCTGCTCCTCAGGCTTTTGGCCTTGAAGTGGGAGTTACACAGTCAGCTCTCCTGGTTCTCAGGCCTGTAGAATCAGACTGAGCTACACCACCGGGTTTCCTGGGCCCTCAGCTTGCAGACAGCATACTGTGGGACTTCTTGGCTTCCATATTGTGTGAGCCAATCCCCATAATCCTCTTACGTATATCTCTATTTCTCCTATTGGTTTTGTTTCTTTGGAGAACCTTAACTAACACAGGCCCTGAGAAGCCACATACATGCATGGCCACAGGGTAAGCTGGAGGCCAAGGTGGAACTGTAACCCACCCACTCCTCTGACTCTCACTCCACCGCAGACTGTCTCTTGAGGAATGGAGAGGCCACAGGCTTTTTTTAGTAGCCAAACCTTTTATTTAATTCTGAAGTTATTGTCTCTGGCTCACTTACTCCTAATTAACTACATTTTCATCTCATCTCCTCTGTGGAAGCAGAAACCAAGCAGCTTGAATAGTGTTTCTACTCATCTGTGGTAGTTTTGGAGACCATCACTGAGTTGTGTGTTAGACTTTTCCTATCAGATTGAACAGCCTTAAATCTATCCCTTCGTCACAGGATATGTTTTCTCTCCTTACAGGCTGTGGACAAACAAATGAGGAATCCATGGGCTACCAAATGACACAGTTGCTGGGACCAAAAAAGGTCACACTCTCTTTGCCAAGTGGCTATGAGAATATCTTGGCAAAATAGACTGTGCTCAGAAACAGGCCCTATCTAGCTACTATAGCCTGGTCTTTTCAACCATGTTTATTAAAAAACAAACAACAAAACTCTTCCCATATGAAGATGAAAAAGAAACTGAGAAGCTGAGAGTTGGAACTGAGTGAGCTCTTGAAATATTTACTGAGCTGGTGAGATGTCGTGTGAGGGGTTTCATTGCCACTTTCTCCATGGACTAGCACACAAAGATCTGGTGCTGTGAAGACCCATATTGCTTTCTAAGAACTCCGGGAAACAAGGTGGTAAATGAGTCAGAAAATCTCCAGCGTCCAGAGTTGTGTCTGGATAAATTAAAACATCAAGTTATAAAGTTGAAGATTAAAACAACCACCACTAATTGGTGGATAAATTCATTGGCTTGACTACAGGATACCGAAGTGCTGGTCTGACTGCTATTTTCACTAAAGTAAGTTGCTACCCAACTGGTTGCCTTCTGGCAATAAATTAGAGCACAACCTTGATGAACTGGGATTTAATTCAATTAACTGAAAAAAAATGTGTTTTCTGTTACATTCCACTTGGTGAAAGTGGCAGGAAAGCAAGCCAATATCGGGGCTTTATTAAAACAACCTTTAAAACAGTGGTTCCCCAAATCTGCTGCACATTAAAATAATCTGAGAAACTTTAAAAAATACCCGATGTCTGGCTCCCACCCCCAGACGTTCTGATTTAATGGTGTGGGGCCGCCTGAACGTTGAAATTCTAATGTGCAACAAAGTTCGGGAACCGCCACTCTAGGTATTTCTTGCGGTTGGTATGATGCAGCCCAGTCACCTAAACCATCCATAACACTGAGTTGGGGAACTTTTTGTTCCCTTTAAATCTACTGACAAAAAGAACAACAATCCATTTAATCTACATGAATAAAAAAGTATTTTAAGGCGATTTAGAGTTTTGTGTCATTTTTCCTCAGAGAGTTCCATTTCGTGGCTTTGCAAATGAAGAATTAGGAAGCAAATGTTTCTTTACCATTCAGTTAGAAAAATAATAGTTGTGTCCTAGCGAAGTCAGCTAAGGAGAAGGCATGAAGAAGGGAAGGAGAGAGGGACAGGGAGGGAAGCGATGCACACAGAGCCCCCACAGCACAAGAGACCAACCAAGTCTCTCAGACCTGCCTTCTGCCCTTGCCCCTCGACTTCCTTAGCACGTGCAGCATGTCCGGCTGTCTTGTCCTCCCAGACTCTGCACGTAGCGTGTTTCCCCGAAAATAAGACAGGGTCTTATATTTATTTTTCCTCAAGAA
>VBSM01003039.1:6016245-6056653 GCA_008086735.1 Cheirogaleus medius | reverse complement strand
TGCCTATCGGTTGGGTTTTATTGGTGCGTTCGGAGGTCTGCATTGGGGCCTATTCTGTCTTAATTATGGCTCTGCTCGACACGTGACCCTCCTCCCTCGTCTCCGGATCACCTTTTCCTCTCAGCTCTGCAAAACCTCATCTTTGGTTTCTGATCGTCTGCTTGTCCTGGCCACATCCTGCATTCTGTTTAAGATCCACTCCGTTCTCTTCCTGCATTCCCAGACTGCCCTGTGGCTTCTCTAGCCAGAACCTAACCCCGAGCACCTTTGTTAGAGGCAGCAGTCATGGTGTCTGCCCCAAATATTGCTGCGTCTAACAGAGAGGATCTAGTTTCCCGGGCCTGGAGAGGCCAGTTCCGGTTAGATTCCCATTTCTGCTACTGACTGTCCCACCCCCACACCTTACCTGCTTCCACGTTAGCTTAGCTGGCAGCTCATGTGACTCTTTATTCTTTACAGTGCTTCTCAAACTTCAGTGCTGTGAACTCAAAATAAAACCCTCAGCCCTCTGCTAACCCTACAAACCCCTCTCAGCCAAGGGGACCCCAGAAAAATCTTAAAACTGAGTTCCTAGCCATGACAGGCGATATAAAACACAATTGCACGTGCGCATGTTCTCTTTTCATAAATATTCATGACTACTCCTATAGCTTGTTAAATACATATATGTAGCCACACCTGCTCAGTATAAAATCCTGTTCCTTTTGTCTTTCCCTGGAAGCAACATATTCCTGGCTGGCAGCACCTGCCCAAATGGCCACTGCAGGCTGTAAACCCTTTATGAGAAATAATGCTTTACTTTTTCCAAAATACAAACCTTGTTATTGATTTTTTTTTTAGTTAATAGTATGTGACAGAATCACGTGGAAGGCTTAAAACATAGATTGCTAACTTACACCCCCAGAGTTTCAGATTCACAGGTTAGAGGCAGGGCCTGACATTCTGCATTTCTACTAAATTCCCAGGTGATGTTTGTGTTGCTGATACAGGGTCCACACTTTGAGAATGATTGCCTTATTGAAAAAAAAAAGAAAAAAAGAAAAAGAAGCCTATTTAAGACTTTTTCTTGAGCTCTTATAGCAAAGAGAGATAGATAGAAGGAAACAAAAGAAAAAGTGATGCTTCAGTGATGCTCAGTGCCCTGTGATTTCTACTGCAGAATACTATCAGCAAACATTCACTGAGGATGACAAAGCACAGTTAACACTCTACTTTCTCATCCTTATAGTGAATTGGAGATAACAATAATATTATTGTCCTCATTCTACTCATCAAGAAAATGAGGGTTGGAGAGGTTAGTGATTGGTCTAAAGACCACACAGGTTTTGAGTGACTGGGCTGTCATTTGAATCCAAGTCTGTTTAAATAAAAAGTCTGCACTTTCCCCACTTTTCAAGATATTTTTTAAGCAGCATAACTTTCATTTCCTTATAGAAAATCTTGTATGAGACCTTCAAGTATAAAAGAGAGAAGAGTAGCTGAGAGAGGACAAGAAAGAGCACGCGGCCAGTCTCATCTATTGGCCCCTGTCCCTTGCGGCCACGCAGGAGGCACCACCACAGAGGTCTAGGGCTCCTAGAAATCCACCAGGAAGACCACTGTCTTACACAGTTCTGTCTTCCCACTGGTCCATATAGTTCAGAACATCTCCTTCAACAAGGATACGGTCATCTGATTCATCTACACATTTGCATGCACACCATGACAGGCTGTTCTCTGACTTCAAACAAGCATACGGTCATTAAATATCAAGACAAGACAAGAAAAGAGACATGGAACCGATGACTGTAATGCATCAGCCCCTTTCATGGCAGGACACAGACCTTTTAGTGGGAACCAACTAGTAGGATACATTTTGAAATATTAAAATGCTTCACTTCATTTTATAGACTAAAGTAGCCATTTATACCTATGCACACATATTTAAAAAGAGTATAGTTTTAAAAAATGTTTAAAAGTTTATGGTCTATTCTGAGCTGGGCTAGGGCTAAACCTTAGGTTTGAGGCTTAGAACTATTTGAAAATGTTCTGACAAAAATTGTAAGGGCTTTGTAGCTAAGAGTTGGAGAATAGCTATTTCAATCCTATGTAAGAAAACTATGGCTCTTAAGTAAGAATTATCTTTTAACGATATCACGGTAGTTTCAGTTTTGCAAGATGAGAAGAGTTCTGGAGCTGGTAGCACAACAGTCTCATGTACTTAACACCGCTGAACTGTATGCTTAAAAATGGTTAAGATGGTAAATTCCATGTTGTATGTATTTTACCACAATTAAATAAAAAAAGACATCAGGGTAAAACCATAACATTTTCATTGAGTAGATGGGCAGTCAGGAAGTTCCTTATTTGTTGATTTGTTTTCTGTTTTGTGAGGGAGGAGGAGTGGAGAGAGGATTGGGAATTTATGGAAAATAGGACATGCTTTAAAATGGATGCATATTTTGGTTTCATTAGTCATGTGAAAGGCACAAGTCAATGGGATTCAAAATCATGGTTAAGACAAACATACTGTGTAGAGAATCAAAGGAAGAGTATCTATACATGTATTTTGTCTTATTTTCCATTTTCAAAGACTTGAGCTTCATTCTAGTTATAATACAATAGAGCACCAGTCAGGAATAATCACATGGTTCACAGCAGGGTTCTGGATCATTCAGAAATTCTTAAAAGGACACTGTCACTTTGGAGAGTACTTTATTTCAATGCATCTAAAAAGCTATCGATTATTTTATTTGCTATCATTATATAATTTACTACCAAGAAAAAAATCCTTTAATTAAATTGTGATATGCCAAAAACTATAAGATGTACCCCAATCCCAGCTAATAAATGTGTAAAAAGAAAGTTCTTACCAAGGACTGGGGGGTGGGGGAAAGGGAAGATATTGGTCAAAGGATACAAAAAAAGAAAAGAAAAGAAAAGAAAATAAAATATAGCTCTTTTAAATTTGATGCGGGGGATATTTTTCATGCAGAAAGATACATTTTGTAAGCGGTTGAGTCATAGGAGGTTTGAGTAAGTATAAAAGACCCTATAAGCCCTATAATTTTCAACAAGTGCTAACAATAAAATAAATCCTGGTTGACAATTATAAAAAAGAAAAAGTTCATCTTGGAATTGAAGATGTATGGTAGAAAGAAGAAAATCCACTTTATTATATTAATAAAGAAAGTTACTCAGGTAAGAACATAAAAATAGAGATTTTTCTAGAGGACCACAGATGTAAGTATATATCTCAACTATTAAAAGGAGCCAAAGTAAACAGTTGAAGATAATGAAACAAACTGCCCATTATAGTTTAACCTTTATTACTCCATAGAAAAATTTGCATTTGAAAGGTAGTGTTTTAATGGAAATTATTACTCAAAGATAGACCTTACCAAAGCCAATTTGAAAATTGGATATTTGCATATGTATTTTTTCCTTGGTAGCCCATTAGCAATTCTCTGCACAACGTAGGATATGCTTGTAGATCATTTCAAGATATGCATGGAATGGAGAATAAACTGGAGAATTAGAGAAAATAAAAAAATATAGAAGTTGAAATATCATTTAAAAATGAGTAAATCAGAGAAAATAAAAGTACTCGAACTAATTAAATTGGTGAAGATTAAACCACGAACATTAAAAATATAATTTTTTTAAAGAATAAGAATTAACAGATGAATTTTTGAGTTAACCTCAGGTTTAGAAGAAAATTAAATAAGATGCTCCATCCCAGACTCTGAGCATTATGGTTACTGAAGATTTGAGCAAAAACAAATAAAATGCTATCAGGCTTATTACAGGCTGCAAGAACCAGAGGCAATTCTTTAAGGAACTGACTTAGATTCTTGGGGTGCCTCTTTATTAGTTTTATTCAGTACAATAAATGAAAAGAAAGAGCTTCTGAACCCCTATCCTGCTGAAGCTTTTCACTTCAGGCAAAACTTCTTTTTCTTTTTTTAAGTCTATAATAATCCTTTTGAGTAGCTGTAAGACATGAACATGTCAAAGTCCATACCTATCAGACAGTTTTATAATCCAGTGTGACATTTTGATGATACAGTCACCATTCAGAGAAGTTATTCATTCCTGAGGAAATAGAATATGTAATAACTCAAACACTTCTTTATTGGGTTGCCTCGTCCCTGGATGATAATATGAATGATTCAACAATTTACTCCCTTCAACAAAAATGAACATTTACTGTATATAAATGTCATTTTGGGTGGGGACTGGAAAGAATATATGGAAAGTACAATTCTGTCCTTGATGGACTTAGGCTTTATTATGTGAGAGAAGGAGGGACGACAAAATATATACAGTAAGTATAATGAAAGGCAGAAAAACATCAGAGCTGCCATTTAACTGGTATGTTCTGCTATCACGTGCTGGCCAGCATCTGTTCTGATTGGTCAGTGGCTATGCCAGAACTGATTTAAAATATTTTGAATTACATCTGAATAATCTTCCGCAAACAATGCTATTTGCCTATCTAATAGTATGCCTTCTCTTTTTCTTCTTTACCTCACCAGTACAATGCTCATTACGTTCAGTATGTCAAGGTAACCAGCTAAAAGGAAGAGCATCTCCCAGCCTCCCCTGCATCTAGGGGTGGCCATGTGGCATAGTCTGACCAATCAGATTTAAGCAAATTCCACTAAGAATGTCTGGGAAAGCTCTTTCAAAAAAAGCCAATTCAGCTGGCACTTGATTTTGCCTTTTTGTTCTTTCTCTTCTTGCTTAGAGCATAGACTTGAAGCAGGAGATGGGGCAGCTGTCTTGGGATCAGGGATGGCTAAGAACAAAGACAGAAGGAACCTGGGTCTGAGGCTACTGTGTGGCTCTTTCGTCAATCATGTGTTGCCTTCCTCTCGATTCCTTAATACCTGACAAAAATAAACCCCCAATTTCCTTAAGTCCCTCGTCAATCAGGTTTAGTGTGACACATAACCTGACAATCCTAACAGAAACACCATCCTCAGGTGTAGAGCTGGGAAATTCCACATGAAGCTATGGAGGTCACAAAAACACTATGAAGTGGATATGATTCTAAGAGGTAGAATTTCAGAGGTGGAGGGAACCACAAACAGCATTTTGTTCACTATCTTTGTGGAGATGGAAAGACTAAGGCCAAACAAAGTTATTTATTTGTCCCAAATCCCACAGCTGGTTACTGACAAAGCCAGGCTGGATTGATTCTTTTGCTACCTTGAAACATATTAGCATCCATGAACAACGACAGAATGTGTGGCCATTTGAATGGACAAGTATCGATTTCAGGTGTGTCTAAAAATGTATACTGAGTAAAGGCTAATCATTCAACAAAATGTGAGTGATGAAGCCAGATTTTATCCTTAAGTCTTTGATTTTCAATCCTCCCCCTCCTCACACTAAAGGTCTGATCAGTTTTATCTTCTAAATCTATCCTTTAGGGAGCCTTCCTGGATCAGGCCCTCCCCGCCAGTTCCTGGTTAGGGGCCGTGCCGGGACACTCTATCATCCTGTAGTCATTAGCCGCATTGTGTTTTCTCTTTACTGGTTCCTATCTCCTCCACTCTGTGCTCTTGCCCACCTCTGGATTATCAGGATCTACTTAGCACCTCGTAACAACTCAATAACTATTCATAGCTTGCACTCAGAATAGAAAAAAATGACAATTCTTCTAATATTTAGTCTTTTCATTGGGTGTGAAAATGTTTAAGTACAAGTGACTTTTGGAAGTTTATACCAACCTATGGCAAATCCCTTCAGAAGTGAATAGGCTGGCAAAAAAAAAAAAAGATTTAGAAATATAGATGTCTTTCACAGAGATTAGCACATATAGTGTCAGGGATAGTGCTGGTAGGCACCTAGATTGAACTGAATGTCACCGAATTGGGACTTTCTGAAATAGGCATTTCAGGTGGGTTTGCACACGGTTGTACCAGGTGTACTGGGGACTTCAGTGGAGATCACCTGGCAATCCTAGGCGGGGATACTGAAGTTATGTTGGAACCTTAGAAAATGGGGAGAAGGGGGAGGACAGGATTTGCCTTAATGGTACATCTTACAGACACAACAAGGAAGATGGCTACTGAATTATCTAGTAAATTTAATAGTGAGCACTTTTGGATAATAGAAGAAACAGTCTGGATTTCCAGGGTGGGCAGGATCCTTCTTGAAAGTACCAATTATCTACCCAATGCTTCCCAGTGAAGCTTGAGACGAAATTACTTGGAAACCTTCTTCACGTTCTGAATGCTAAACGAGGAGTAATGGTAAAATTTGGCTCCAGTGCAAGTTGTAAATTCCTTGGCACAAGATGGAGCATGAGGTTTGCTTACTTGTGCAAATCAGGAATAGGCAGTTTTAAGCAGTGGAGTCTCTTATAGTGGTGGGGAATATTTGTCTTCTTCATAGCATATATTGCACTTTTTAATTATCTGATATAGTTTTGTTTTTACTTACTTGTTTTATTGTCCTCTTACTCAAATAGAAACTTCAGGAGGACAGGACTCTTAATTCCCAGTGCCTACAACAATGACTGACTGACTCACAGATTTGCAGGTCAATAAATATTTGTTAAATGAATGAATGAAAGAATTACTGACCACACATTCTGACAGTTTAATACACATAAATTAAGTCTTACCCTTTGTAAAATATTCTTATGTATTCACTTATTTCTAAGAAAATGAATCTACGCATTTGCTTTGAAAATGCCAAGTCTATAAAAGGGGTTTTCTTTCCAAAATCCATGAGCCCAGTAATAACATTTTTCCAGCTTATCAGTTTACTCACCGCTGTTATTTGAATCACGTGTTCGGGAGAGATTTTTGCATTCTCTTAGCTCTCTCACTCATTATTAATCCACTTCTATTTAAGGCACCCATTTCACATTCTTTTTGTCTTTGTATGGTGTTACAAATTTTGGAAAAGTTTGCAAAAAACCAAAAGAACAATTAGTCCCTGAATTGGATGATTCTGTCTTTCTCTTGTTCCATGTTTAAGATTTAGCATAGTGCTTTGGCACACAGTAGGCGCTTAGTATATATTTGTAAATGAACAATGAATGAATCTTCATTGAGGTATTCTAGGACATTCTACAGTAAGAGTACAAGGAGGAGGGGCTGTGTTGTCTAAATATACAGGTCAAAACAGAGAAGAATGTACTATTTTTGTTGTGTGGGCATCAGAAAGTGAGAATAGGAGAAATGCAAAATCAAATTTTGAGGTAATTTTGCCTTTGATTTTTGCAGCATTTACAAAAGACAGCCAGAGTTCCAGGATAAAAAAAAAAAAAGAGCAATGGGAACACTGTGTCTCTGAAATTACCATATGCATATTATTTACCAGCGTGGCAAGGCAAGTGATGAATATATTAGGAGAGTAGTGCTTATTCCCTTTGTATTTGTGATAAAATATCAGCCCTGTCAAATCTCCCAGAAATGAATACGATGGGCTGTGGAAAGCCAGTTCTCACATCATCCTGATTCAGCAGGTCCTGAAAATTAATTTCAAACAGTTTGTGCTGGAAACAGGGCACAGGCGCTTTCTGACTGTACAGAAATACCTATCTGTTTTTCTCTGACACCTTTTGCTGGAGCATCCAGTTGTCCTCAGGGTGATTTAACGAAAGAAGAACAAAATAAAGACAGGAAGAGAAATGTTTCTCTTCAGCATCTGCTCTTCTATTTGATGAATCATGGCAAGAAAAAGTAGATTACTCCTAATTTATGTCAGCTGCCAAATGACTGCCTTCCCTCCTGGGTAAGGTAAGAAGTCCCCACTCTACAAAGCTCTTAGAACCTCAAGGTTGGATGAATCTGGGGAGATTGCCTATTCCTACCAAATGCATCCTTTAAGATTCTTTTTGTAACATACCATACGTTAGAGGGTTTTTTGAACTCTACTTTGGGCACTTGCATGGATTTCTTTACTTTACTTTGCACACATTGCATTATTGCAACCTAAAAAATGTGCTTGCTTTGCTCATCATGGGCACCTTGAGGACAGGGATCTTAATTCACCTTTGTATCTCCAAAGCTTTGCTGAGTGCCTAGCTCATGGCAGGCCCTTAACAAATGTTTACTGACTGAATGAAAGAATAACTTCAAAACAACACCTGCTCTTCTTTATTTAGAAACTTCTTTATAAAACTATATAGAAATAGAAGAAATACCCTACATTTCTGTCTATCAGTCAATGACTCAGGCAATTGGAGTTGAGATAGGAAAATAAACAGTTAAGCCCTCACTGCAGAATACTCAGTATTTATATGGACTTCTATGTGCCAAAAGGGGTTATGTCCCTAAAGCCTACATTCAATGACAGCCTAGTAATGTTAGTTTAGTTTTTAACCACTTTTAGCACTTCCTGGGGCCACAGAGACATAATAAACTTGAGCTTTTATTCATTTCTACCTTACTGGTTTAAACCTAATTTTTCAACAAAAGAGGAAAAAGCATTAATGAACACAGGGCATCATAGTATTCTAGCTCTAAAGTCATTTCAATTTGAAAACACATTGGGTCATACTCAGTGTCTAGTGTAGATAATTCATCATTGAGGGAGCTGGAGGGCCCAGACACTTGGATTCCCCTCTCTAGGGAGGAGTTTTGTAGTCAAGGTTACAGGTGAGTTCTAAACCACTTTGGAATCTGGTTGGTTCTGGGTGGTTGATGGCAATGTTTATCAGTGAAATGAAACAATTAAGACAGAGGAGGAAACAGTAGCTTCTCTGGGCTGGTTACTTTATTGCTCACTTTTCCCAACTCTAATGAGTCCTAAGTACTACACATATTGAATAAACATCCCATGACAATAACAGACAATCAGAAGGAGGATTCTGGAGGAGGAAGATGAGTCATACATGACCCCGTGTGCTCTGTAGGAATCAGAAGGGCTGGGTTCATACCAAAATACATTTTAAAATATAGCTAACGCAGATGGTATTTGGATGCTGTTGAGTAGAGAGAGATTTTCTCCCAAATTAATTAGGTCTCTGCTAATTGCTTTAAGCATGACTGTTCACAATAGACTTCATAAAGTTTCCTTAAGCTATTGGTGATATGAACTGATTGACAAAGAACCTCCATAACTCCTTGGGTGAACTCCATTCATTATGACTTGTGAATGTAGGATGATGAAATTCTTACAAAGGTAGGCTTGCTCGGTCACTGCTAGAGTCTGGTTCAAGCAACCAACTAATCAGTTAATGTAAGCATTCAATAGGACATATTTAGTATCAATTATTTAAAGGACTATAATAGCTCCCAGGGTGTGGGATATAATAGGGAACATATGTTGATGAAATACATGGGGTGCTTGTCCTCAAGGAGCTTACAGTGTTGCAGGAGACAAGCATGCAAACTAATCAATTGCAGTACAGGTTTGTAAGTGTATTTTTATTTTTTATTGTTTTGGCAGAGTCTCACTCTGTTGCCCAGGCTGGAGTGCCGTTGTGTCATCATAGCTCACAGCAACCTCAAACTCCTGGGCTCAAGTAATCCTCCTGCCTCAGCCTCCTGAGCAGCTGAGAATACAGGCACATGCCAACATGTCTGGCTAACTTTTTAAAATATTTTTTATAGAGACAGAGTCTTGCTATGTTGCCCAGGCTGGTCTTGAACTCCTAGCTTCAATCTTCCTGCTTCAGCCTCCCAAAATGCTAGGATTACAAGCATGAGCCATTATGCCTGGCCTGTACGTGTGTTTTGAGTATAGATATTTTCTTTATAATATGCGTCTCCTTGCAATGTGCACATTATTTTATTACACCGGAGTTTAAGTTCCTTCCACAAAGGACTTCGCACTTTTAAGAAGAGACACTCTTTAACGGAGTGTCTAAGCACTATTGTGTCTGTATGTGAGTGGCAACCTTATTTTCTAACTGAGGGTTGGGGAACACCTCACTGTCTCCCCCATGCAGGTGTCATCATTAAAATGCCTCCTGAGAATATGAAGTCAGGAACACAATGGGGCACCACACAGGCTGCCAGCAGTTCAGAGATGTGAAAATTTAATTCCTCTCTCTGCAGGAGAGGATGGAGGCCTCGGAATGTCTAGGCTTAGCATGACGTAGGACAACTCCAGTGCTTTTCTGAGACTACTTCTGCTGGAGTGACTGTTTAATGAACCAGGGCAAGCAGGTCAGTTTTCCAAAAACCCAGTTTTATTTAGTCCCCTAAAACTTTTTGAAGCAAGATTTCTTTCAATCTTTTGGAAAGGAGTTGGAGAAGAGAAAGGAAGAGGGAAGTGGGGATATCCAACTGGCCTAGGAGCAGGAAAGAACTTCCCCTGCTGCCCCCTTCACCACACACACCCTCTCCTCCTATCCCTAAACTTCTAGGGCCCCAGAATGGGAATGGATACTGGGATGAAGAGTAGGATGCTGAAGCAAGTTCCACTCTCTCTTCCCAACACTGTCCCATCTGCCAAGCCATTGTGGAAAACAGTATGGAGATTCCTCAAAGAACTAAAAGTAGACCTACCAGTCTATCCAGCAATCTCACTACTGGGTATCTAACCAAAGGAAAAGAAGTCATTTCATCAAAAGTATATCTGCACTTGAATATTTATTGTAGCACAATGCACAATTAGAAAGATGTGGAATCAACCCACGTGCCCATCAGTTCATGAGTGAAATATCAAAATGTGGTATATGTACACCATGGAGTGCTACCCAGGCATTAAAAAAAGATGAATTAATACCTTTTGCAACTGTCTGGATCAAACTGGAGACCATCCTTCTGAGTGAAGTATCTCAAGAATGGAAAAACAAACACCACGTGTACTCGCTGTTAAATTGGAAGTAACCGATGAGCACATGTGTGCACAGAGGTAAGTAAAACTCAGTGGAAATCAGAGGTAAGTAAAAAAAGAAATCAGAGGTAAGTAAAACTCAGTGGGAGGGGGCAGGAGAGGAAGAGCAAAACCTACTTAATGGGTACAATGAACACTATTTGGGTGACAGGCACACCTATAGCTGGGATTCAAACATTACAGAACCAATCCATATAAACTAGAACGTTTGTACCTCCTTCATTCATATTTTGAAATTTTAAAAAAGTCAGTCCCTTTTGTCCCACCATAGGTCACTGACTCCTCATATAATTTCCTGTTTCACGGTTCCTTATATACTGTTTTCCACCCTGCTAGAGAGTACAGGAAAAATTTAATGCAATCGTGGTGGGGGACAACTACAGCTGGGAAAGTGATCGGTCAGGTTTGTGATTGGTCCTGCTCCAGGAGAGCACTTTTCTGAGGCCAGTTGCTGCATCACTCAGCCTTCAGTGAGACTTGCTGCTTGCTGGAGTAGCGCTGCTTCCAACTGTGCCTGAGCAACGTCACTGCTTCACTTCGCTCCTCATTTCTGGAAGCAAGAAATGCCTCACTTCACAGGTTCACAGGAGTCTGCTAGCATTCCCATCTCAGGAATTATAAAAACATAGTTTTACAAAGCAGATTTCTGGCCTTGTTGAAATGAAATGCGGAGAAAGTTCAACCATTTTTTACTCAAAGTAGATGTTGACAATCAGAGAATTTATGTCTTGGGGGCAGAGCTTAACTGGAGGCCAAATGGTCATGCGACTCATGACAGCTAAAAGCTGTAATTGTCTCATGTGCTCAGTATTAGTTGAGAATCAGGGCCTCAAAATAAAGATAAATCCCAAATCAGAAGAGGCAAACTTAAAAGAACCACAATTTAATTGAACCAGAATATAGAAGAGATTCAAATTACTACTGACTTTCAGAAAAGAAACCTTCATTTATACTGGACAAATATATTCTAGTGCTTGAAAAAGAACAGACAATGACATGTGGCAAAAAAGAAAAGCAAAAAATAAGGATTTGTCAAATATATATGGCACTTCTTATGGAACCATCTGGATAACAAGATTGTCACAGGGTGGGACATGTCGGTGAATTCACTATGGTAGAATTAGAAAAAATTGCTCTTGAAGCCTCATGAGAATGACATTAAAATACACTTATATTTATAATACAGATAGGGAACAACAGAAAATTAATAATAGGTTTATTTTTTTTCACTTATTTTTAAAGAAATGAAATTTAAATGTGTTTTGGCTAAATTCCTTGAATATATAGCATTACCTTAAGTTGGACAAATTTGCAATCTATCATCCTAAATATTTCAAACTTTTTTTAATAACAGTTTTTTGACCTCAGTTATCTAGAAAATTGCTTCAATCTTTACTTCACTTTGTATAATCAATTTCTAGAACTGGATCAATTATCCTATACATACCAATAGTATTCCAATCATTCAATTTGGGTTGAACATCCAGGGTAAGGGGTTTTTGAGAATTGGTGAATTTCCTTTTTTGTCATGCCAATAAAGGGAGTATAAGATTCAATTCCTAGCCTCAAGAAAAAAAAAGGCTTATTTTTATCTGGAGTAGATAGCCACTGTTTATTGAAAGCTACTATGTAAGCTGAGAAGGGGCAAGGATAGAAGAGAGAGGACAGATTTGGGGTGGAATACAAGCTCCATTGCTGATTGTTGATGTGAACTTGGACCAGCTTTAATCTTAAGGAAGTGTGAATTTTTCACTTGTAAGAGAGCAATAACAACATTCACCTGATAGGATTGTTGTGAAAATTAAATAACATACTGTAGATGAGCAGCTGGTATACAGTGCATGCCCAGTAAATACTAGTTCCCTTCCTTCTCTTGGAAAGAGAGGATATTAGTAGTCATTTAGTTCAAACATTGCTTTTGAAAGAGACATTTTTAAAATCAACATTTTACAGCAATTTGATATTGTCAACAAGGGAATTCCTAGTTTTAAATTTTAAAATGCCATTATTTGTACTTGAGTGTGAAAAAGAAACAAATTGTAGGTACAATGTATGTTTGGGAGGTCGTAGAAATATATATACATACAGAATTTTAAATATGCAAGATATATACACAAAATCTATATACATACAGACAGAATTTCTTTTATTTTTCAAGATGGATTATCCCACTAAAGTTTTGGAAGAATACAAGAAGACAGCCTTAGAAAGTGTAGCTGCAGGCTGCAAAATAGTACTTTGGACTTTCAAGCACCAAATAAATGAAGCTGCTAATCTTTAACTACAGTGATGTAACTGAAATTCTTAGAATTAAAAATACTTGGTTGCTTAGTAACTTTCTCCTTTAGTCTAATCAGTAACTAGCTTACTGATTTGACCGACCTTAAAAGACTCAAGATTTCATTATTGTTGGAGTTAAAGTTACCATCAACATGCTTATTATCAGTTTTGCTTTTGGTTTTGATAGCATCTCTGTTTATTTCTTCTGAATCAACCAGATATGGTACTCCAGATCTGAAGGCTAACTGGTTGACCTAGTTTGGAAGACTTAAGGAAGCTATATAGTTTTAGCAAATTAAAACTCTTGATAATAATCCTCTAAGTATCCAGTTTTCACCCAGCTTATACACATGACATTGGGACAGACAAGCACAAAACTAAGCTTCTTATACAATTTCTCACAAGTGTTGTTGCCATTTTAGGTGCACTTCAAAAGGTAAGGATATCTGCTGAAGAGCCTTAGCAACCTTAATGTATAGGTTTATCATCTATGTGTTTAGTTAAACACATTTTGAAGATACCATTATATTTCTAGTGTGTACCTCCAATGAATTCCATCATTTGTATTTCCTATTATTTGCCTTTAAATGAAAACTTGCCTCAACATGTCAATAATTTAGAAATTTTCTATAGCATGATTTGGTACATGGACTAACCAAGCATAAGAGTGATTTTCTACATGGCCAAAGTCATCCAGGAAGATAGCTACCCAGCCAAACACATGGTAGTCACACAGCTCATTGCTTCTTCTTTGCCCCACCAGGGAGTGGGGACGGTTCTACGGTTTCCCACTAGAACACAATTTTCTAATTGAAGACAGAAACACAAACGATGGGCTCTACTTTTGCTAAAGAGGAGCCTTTTGGCCAGGCTTATCCATTGTTTGCAGTCTTGGCATCTAAATTTCCTTTAAAACAACAACAAATGAAATCATTGCTGTCAGACTAATGATGCATAATTCTTTGTTGTAATAAAGCTGGATTAAAATGATTTAATTCATAATATGGTTAATTGCCATGGCTATCTTCAATTAACAGTCATCACCTGCATTTTCTAGAAATACAGCTACATCCTTAATAGTTTATCATCAAATTAAGGTTTAGAAAGAGAAAGATACATGATAAATATTGTAAGAAAGAGAATTTTGACTGTAGTAGTATATGAAATATAAAATAATATAAAATCAATGACCATGGGAGGTAAAGATAGAAACAAGTCCTATTTCATATGCCTTGGAGGGGATAGAAGAACATAGGAGCTGAGAGAGACATTTCCCCCTCACAATAATCAATGACAAATAATCTGAAATTTTGATTGGTTTTCTAAGGTAAATTAATAGGTCTTTTGGGGACAGTTGCATTTCCTGTAGGAACTAGCTACCGATTGTTGCACATAGTAAGCATCCAAAACATATTTGTTGGATGGATAGAGGAATAATTAACTGATTTGCAAAAGTACAAAAATCAGCATTGAGGGAAATTACAGGGTTTCGTCACTCAAGCAATATCTCTGAGGCCTTGGTAAACGTTACTGCCATTTACCAATATTTCTAGCTCTCTTTTCTTTCTGGACATACAGGATGACCATATTTGCTCCCTCTGCTGAATTTGGGAATGGCTACATGAGCCATAAAATGTAAGCAGAAGTGACTTAAATCCCTTCCGGATGTCCTGTGTGATCTTCCATGCTGCTCTTCCCCCTGAGCAATGGTCATGGAATCATGAGTTGATATGGTGAAGCTGTAAGATGGAAGCAGCTGCTTGGGTTACTAAGCCAACAAGAGGACAGCTGCTTGGGAGAATTTCCTGGATCCACAGCAGACTTCTTTGAGCTAGAAATAAACCCTTGTTGTTAAGTCAATGCATGGCAAATGGTATATTCCAAAGATGATCAAGATGGCCAATAATATCTCCCATCCAATTTCTGCTGTGTGAACTTGCCACTCTCTCATCAGGAGGTGGAGTCTATCCCCCACGTTCCCCCTTTGATCCGGGTGGTGAAGTGATATTGCATGACTGCCAAGACTAATCAGAAAAGGCCAGGAAGCTTCTCCTGGAGCATCTACAGTCTTGGAACTCTTGTTCTCTGCATGCTCCCTCTCAGAATCCAGCCGCCATGCCACAGAGCCCAAGCACCCTAGGGAGTTCACATGTAGGTAGGTGCTCTTGTCAACATCCCAGCCAATCTGAGTCATTCCAGCCAGGCAACAGACATGTGAGTGAAGAAGCATCCAGATGATTTCAGCCCCCAAGCCATTTCACAGCTGAGTGTTCACAGCTGAGACTTCAGACATTACACAACAGGTACAAGATATCACCACTGTGTCATGTCTAATTTCCTGATCCACAGAATTTGTAAGCATAATAAAATGATTGGTGTTTTATACCATGAAGTTCGGGGTGGTTTGTATAAAGCAACTGGTAACTGGAACATACTGGTGGGGTTGGTTTGTTACCACATCATGATTTAGCTCATTCTAATAGAAAGGTATATTTCAGAAATAACAAAGTATGATGAAAAGTGCTATTTTCAGTTTTTTGGTGTTAATGCCTTACATGGTACCATAATCCTAGGGATGTTATACAGGTATAATCTGTGTGATCCATTCTTTTTAACCATAAACCACATTCCCACTATCTCATTCATGTATGCAAGCTTCTGTCAACTGAACTTAATGGGGCACAGCAATTTTTACCATTTCATCCAGGCAAGATTTATTCTGCAAATAACTGTATACCTCTATGCCTCAAGGAAACAAATGGTACATTAAAAAATACTTACACATGATAAAATGCAATGAAGAAAACCGGCAAGCTCATATTATGGGATGATTGACTGATGTTTCAGAAATAGATAGCATCTCAGCCATTACTACATTAGATGTAGGTTTCAGATGTTGCCTTGTAAGTTGAGAGACTTTTTAATAAATATTGCCCCCTGCTTTCAAATGATCAGCACAAAAAATTTTAGCATAGAAGAAAATTCCCAATATTGTGCACAATAATAATAGTGATTAATTGCTTAATTTTAAGGTTCTACAGCTCTAGGGGCAAATGGACACTGTGAATCCAAACTAGTACAAGTATTGTCTGAGTAAAGTCTAGTTC
Source organism: Cheirogaleus medius (assembly GCA_008086735.1). NCBI lineage: Eukaryota > Metazoa > Chordata > Mammalia > Primates > Cheirogaleidae > Cheirogaleus > Cheirogaleus medius. Next base: position 6,040,478 of record VBSM01003039.1, on the reverse strand, counting down.
ATAGCTTCTTAATTAAACTTTGTGGGCTAGTTTTAATTCTTCATAATGTGTTGGGAGATATATACCCTAGAGAAAATACAACATGCATATTGTTAGTTTGCAGAGAAGTGAAAATAAATATTCTAATAAAGGAGAAAACCAATCCAGAGAAAAGATCTAACCATACTCTGAATACAATGATATACATCATGACTTCAAATCATTCATCTCTCACTCACAGCAACAAGACAGGAAGAATGGAGAGAAGTGGGTAAGTCCTCCCACATTGGGGTGATGTGTACATTCACTCAGTATCACACAACTTAGAGGCAAGCCAGGGTACAGGAAGGGAAATTGGTATTGGCAAGACCTGGAATTTGGTATTGGCAAGACCTGGAATTAAATTGCAACTCCTCTGTTAACTTGCTGCTTGACTTTGAACAAATAACCTTTGTATGTCTTAGTTTCCTTCTCTTTAATATGAGGATAATGATATTCATTCTGCAGGGTTATTCTGAAGGGGAGAAATCATATATATGAAGTGCCTGGTATATAGTGAGCACTTAGTAAGGAATGGTTATCATTACTACATTTTAATAGGAAAGATGATTAGTAGCAATCTCTCCAACACAAAGCTACACAGATGAAATAACCCTTGGATTACAAAATCCAACAGTTAATTTGCTGAGAGAACCACGATTTGGATTCCAGGTAAAGATATGACAAAGTTCTTTTGTGTTGACTTTTCAGGTTGCTCTCCAGGCCAACCCACCTGGGACTACCTCTCTCAAAACATATGTAATGATCAGTTGCAGATCTGCCTGTCCAGGTCTGTGGGCCAGAGATTTAGATCCTCATCTTTGAAGCCTTATTCCTCACAAAAGCCATATGCAAAACTGGCTGGTAAGTGGTAATTTCCTTCTGGGCTTTTGTCAGTGACATTGAAATGATTGCTCTTATATAACAAGAAAATGGAGGAAGCGATTTGCAAGCCAATTTTTCACACACACGATGCTGCATTCTAAGAAAGACTTTGGTTTGCTCAGGCTGGGTTGCTGCTTTTGTGATTGTCTCTTTCTATTTCTCGCCCATAACTCTGCCACCATTGCATATTTGTTATTGTTTCTGCAAGGCTACAGGAAGTCAGCTGCCTTGTCCCAGTGCAGTTCTCTGGACCCAAGGATGAGAGTTGCCCATTTGGTCAAGTCTGAAGCAGTAACCAAATGCCAAGTATTATCCCGGTTTGCTTTACTTACAGCAAATGAGGTTATTGACAGTGAAGTTCCTTTTCTCCACAGAGAGCCCACCTGGTGGATCTCAAAATCAATCACACAGAGTGGACGATTCCTTTCTTTGGTTTTGATAATTTTCTCAGATACCAGAGGATATGCTGACACCTTCAAATAACTACAGCTCACCAAAATTGAGTACTGAAGTTTAGGATTAAATAAAATATATGTGAAGATATTTTCTATACTAAATGGAAGGAACAGTTTCCAGGTAGAAGACTTTCAAGAATTACAGAACTCTCAAGTTCAAAGACCTTTGAGAAGTAAAGGTGTCCAACTTCCTTCTTTTTTCTTTTTTTTTTTTAATTCTTGCTTTTTCCTAGATTCCAGCCTTTGAGCTCAAGGGTGTCCAACTTCCTGTTTTACATTTGAGGAAGCAAAGACTCTGAGAGCTTGCACTGGAGGCTCAAATAATTCAAGGTATGGAAACTGTTGGAGGCTATGAAAATGACCTCTTAACCATTTTAGTGCCTAAATACTTCATGACACATTTCTAACTTTATACTTATTTAGTCTCACACTGTCCTTCCTGTTTTTTACTTATTTATGTATATATTTATTTATTTATTCTTTGCTATCATATCATAAAGGATATGAGGACATGTCTTTCATATATGAAGAGAATATTACTACCAGCAGGGTTGTTTTCTTGAATTGCTTTCTCAATAGCAGTGATGGATTTATACTTTCTTGCCTAATTCATGTTGTAATCAGTTCTACTCATTTGTGAAGCTGAGATGAGGTGTGTGGCCATGAAACAGAGTGAAACTAACCTGTGCACACATGCCAAAAGGCACCTCATTAATTTTAGAATATACCCAATTGAGCTAACTAGTTTCACCTCTTTGCTCACATAAACCACAGCTCAAAAAACATCATCAACTATTTGTAGCAAGGATGAATAATAAACCATGGTATGAATTATAACACAGGTAAGACTAAATGTTTGTTTAATAAATTTCTGCTTAAAATGGAAGTCATTAGTACTTAATGACACCTGGGTTTGGATGCCGTTTTGGAGTTGACGAGATGGGCAACCATCATCCTCATTTTTAGGATGTAAGAACTAAGGCTTAATAGGATTAAAAGAGTTGCTGGAGATGCCAAAGCTAACTAGGGTCACTCCCGGGGCTTGAAGCCACGACCAGGTCTCATTCCACTGTGCCACGGTAAGTTTAGAAGAAAGACACAATGGCTTACAAAGATATTTCTAACTCATTAGTAAAATGAAATTCAAATAGAAGATAAGTCATGGTTTCACAAACAGTTTTTTCTAGCTGTGAATATTAGTGTACTGAAAAACATGTAGATGCATACATTTTTATATATTGCTTGCATGGGCAGAACAATACAAGTTCATCTCCTTTGTTTAGTAACGATTGTTTTTACCATACTTCAAATCATCCAGGTACTTATTTTGATTGCCACCAGTAATATAGTTTATAATTATGTTCACTCCTATGTTACTGGAGCAAAGTAAATTAAAATGTTGACTTCATCTCTCTAGTTATTCAAGATAAAAAGCCTCGGTATCACCATTGATTCCACTCTCTCATTTACTCCACATCCAACCCACTGGCAAATCCTGTTGATTTTATCTTTAAGCAAGATTTAAAAAATGCAACTTCCTCTTACTTTCTTCACTATCACCACTCTGGTCTGAATGCTCATCATGCATTAGCCTCCCAGCTGGTCTCCCTGTCTCTCTCCTTGCCCTTAAAGCCAACACAGCAGCCGGAATGATTCTTTTAGAACATAAGTTAGATCATATCATTTTTCTGTTCTAAATCTTCCAATGGCTTCCCATCTCATTCAAAGTGAAAGTCAAAGTTATATAATGACCTATGGGACTCTCCAGGATATAGTCTGCAGGCATCTCTCCCAAATCCACTCCCACTATCCCCGTCCCCACCCCCACTTGTGCCACTCCAGCCACTATCGTCTCCTTGATGACCCTGAACATATCAGACAATACCGCTTTGGGTGAGTTTTGGCAGTCTTTAAAAGGGCAACTTTTGGGGGATGGTCACGCTTGAAGCTCTGCCTCGAGGGAGGAGGGGGGCATGGGCAATATACGTAACCGTAATATTTGTACCCCCATAATATGCTGAAATAAATTTTTAAAAAGGGCAACTTAAAAAATACTTTTTGTGTGGTTCAGCTAATATCTTCTTCCTAGCTGAGGAATCTACTGATTAATTTCCATTAATATAGTAATTAAAAGTTTATTCCCTTCTTGTATGTTCTCTCCCTGATATGAAGCTCCCTCTACAAGACAAACATTCACTAGCTTCACACTTTGGGTATTCAGAGAACCCCTGGGTTGAACTGAAAATGATGATCTTTTCCTTGGAGTCGGGGCAGGCTTCTGTCAGGCAATGATGTTAGCACTGGCATCGAAATGTCTGCACTGTTTAAATTCTCACAATAGCAGAGAAAGATGAATGCTCTTATTATCTTTGATCCATGGAAGAGAGGATTGTCGGCACCCCGAGCAAGCATCACAGTCTCCTGCAATTGCTTGTACCCCTGTGGTTTATGTGTTGCCCTCCTGCGCTAGACCGTGGGCATACTGAGAGCAGGAGAGAATCTTTTTTGTTTGTGTTACTTCAGCTTATTACCCAGCAAAAGGAAGAAAAGAAGATGACCAGGGACTAAAAAAGGAATACAGAAATGTCTAGAGATAACAGATGTTTCACAGGGTGCCTTCTGCGTTGCTTACTGTTTACAAGAGCCACATTCTTATTAAATACATATGAATAATTTACTAGCATAGTGCACAGCTTTTAGTTTTGTGTTTGTCCCACATTCTTTTATTTTCAGAACTTCCTTTTGCTCACTTTACATGACTCTAAGAGAGTGTGAAAGTGTTAAACTAAGAACTTACTTCACCCACCAAAGGGGTGGACATGCGGCCCGCACTGATCAGTCAGAGTGTTCCATCCCTCTGGACTCATCGATAAGTCCAACAGTGAGCATATGACTCAAGCGGGGACACCTGGCTCTTTTTATGGAGAGAGATGCTGGGAGAGAATCTCTTTCCTTTTGTGGCTGTGAGCTGCAAGGACCCTATAAGCCTGTCTTTCCTTCCACATGGGGAAAGCTTGTCACAGCACAAAGCCAACACAGTTGAAAGCAGAGGTAACAGAGAAAGGAAAGGAGAGATGACTGCTGCTGCTGGGACACTGCATGCCATTATTCCTTCAGGTCAACCCATGGCTGCTTCCAGATGTTGAGCTAATGATATTTTATTTATTTATATATATTTATTTATTTATTTTTGCTTAGGTTAGTTTGAGTTGGATTTCTGTCACTTGCAACCAAGATGTCACATAACTATATTATAATAGGCAACATTGTAAGTGGTGAGGTATCGTGTTCTCTAGCATGGCAAGAGCAATATAAGTCAGGGCTTCCGATCTCATGGAAGGGGTCTGGGTGACAGTTCTAGGGACCCACTGATAGCCCTTCATTCTTCACTGGCTCCAGCCAAAAGTCACTACTGCGGCAACTAACTGCTTTGGCATCCTTCAGCCATCTCTTGGCTTCCAGGGAACCTTCATAGCTTCCTCTTTTCTTCTGAGGGTTTTCCAGTCAAGAAAGGAAAAAGAACAAAAGGTGTTTTTCCCCAGGCTTAGACCCATTGCCCCCCATTCAAGTCAGAAAAACCACAGACCTGCATCTGCTTATTCTCAACCCAGATAAAACCAGAGTGTCACCAGAGGGCCCTCCAGCCTACTGACATAATAAACAGTGTTGGTGGGAGAGAACATCCTTGAATTTCAAGGGAATGCTTGGCTGTTATGTTAAGTGAACAAACAAACCAGGCCTGTCCAAGGACTGGGCCACCAGAACTCCTGCTGACCCAAGGAACGTGGCAAATTCTTTCAGGCCAGTTGTTTATATAAAAACCCAATATTTCCTTTCATTGCAACCATGTAGTCAGGGATCTTAGCAAGAGGTTTTGGGACATTTTCTGTATTTTCCATTAAACACACATTAACAAGCAACATTTATACCTTTTTTGCCCCCTGTTATTAAGTGCAACCCAAGCCACCACTACTCACAACAATATCACTGGCATTTGTAGCTGGGTCAGCATTTGTCAGAAGGAATTCTTCCCCTCAGTGGTTTTCTAAGTGAGCCCTGGGACTTTAGTCATTCTTGGGAAGACTTTTATTAAATAAAGCACTTTATAAATGACATACAAAAGTGACCTAATTTTAACAGTTTAATATGGCAGCATCCCCACAGAGGAAAAGTGAATGAGATTTGAGGTGTTAAGAGTATGGATGGAATCAGAGAGGCTGAGCATTACCAGGGTACGGAATCAATTTTCTCACAGGCTGAGATGTGTTACTTTATAACAGGGGTAGGCAAACTTCTTCCCTGGGCCAAATCCAGTCCACTGTGAACTAAGAATGGTTTTCACATTTTTAAATAGTCGAAAAAAATCCAAAATGGAATAATATTTTGTGACATGAAAAAATTGTATGTAATTCACATTTCTGTGTTAATTAATAAAGTTGTCTTGGAACACAGCCAGAATAGCCATGTAGTAGCAGCCATGCCTACTCCTTCACACATGGCCTATGGCTGCCTTCATGCTGCAATGACAGAGTTGGGATAGAGATTCTGTAATCCGAAAAATCACAAATATTCACTATCTACTCCATTATAAACATAATCTGCTGATCCCTGCTCTACAAAGATCTCTCTTCCAAGGCTATAGATTATATCGTGATCCCTTGCCAGACATCACAGAGGCATAATGATGCAATGAAAGACAAATTAGAGTTTGCATCCTGGCTTCATGCCCAGCTGCCTGTGCCACCCTAGAAAGCTATTTAATTCCTACAAGGCCTTAACTTCTCTCTTCTTTACCTTATTTTAGAATTGGCAAATTCATTCCGACTCTAACATTATTTGATCTCACAAAGGCATGGTTGCAAAGGGATAGACTGCATGGTTGGGTGCTTGTTCATCATGACCACAGGTTAATGCTAGGAAAGGGATCTTGGCAGGATCATCGTTCTAGAAAAGAATATAGTACCACCTTCTTACAAGGCATTCTGATCCCCCAAATCACATGTATCCGCCTGATCTTATTTTCAAAACTGTGTCCATAATCACAGAAGCAAAGTAGGGTGGAAAATCAAAGGAACTGGCTGAAAGGAATACAGCTGGCCAAATTCATGGTCTTGAAAATATCTGATCATAGTGCCAGTCACGGGAGATGCATTAATCTGGTTTAATCAGTGAGGTTCCTTGCTTCATCAGGCAAGCTACTTTTCCTTTTCTCAGGGGGTAGTACTGGCTTGTATTACCTGAGTAAATGCCCTGATTGTCCTCTTGGCTTGGCCCATTGAAATCTGGCTAGAGTCAGCACACTTGGCAACCCAGATCCATGTTGGAAAGTCAGACTTGCACAGAAGATAATTTTGCAAGTGATAGATTCTTTTCCTCCTGATCCTTAAAACATTGTTGATCCTAGTCCTGTTCCAAAAGTTTTATGAGAAAGGGAAAGCTTGAAGTTTGCCAGGTGACACTTTTTAAAGCCAATTTTCCAAGGCTTTAAAAACTGGAGCTGCTGTGGATTTAGCACCTAATCATATTTATCTGTGGATGTGATATACAAACACAATAAATGGCTGCCACTTACCCAGTGAGTCTTATGCACCAAGAAAAGTCCTGGGCATTTAATTTTAACATTTGTCACAAGACCTGACAAACTTTTTTCCTTCCCAGTAACAAAAGGCTTGTCTACAATTATGGTGGATGAAGCTCTGGTTACAATGTAAGCGTGGCATGAAATAAAATGTATCTATCTTAGCATTGTTATTTGGGGAGCTTCAATATCATTTTACCTTTCTGCTGGATCACAAAATATTTTAAGTTCAAGATTAGCTCCAAAAATGCACCACAAAGTTTGAGTAGCCTAAATTCATAGGGCTCAACATTGTTTCTAACCAAAGGGGCTTGTTAGCCTATGGTGTATTTTTTTATACTTTTCATCTATGCTTTGAGGAAACATATACAAAGATATTTCCATTCAAAATAAGCAGGAATTAAAAACTAGCATAAAAATGAATTTCACTGGATTCTTATCTTATGAAACTCTGTGGGAATACTAAGTGCCATAGTTACCTACACACCATTCTAGGAGATTGCTGGTTGGGACTGCAGTCTCAGAATGCAATGCCTCTCGAATCAGAGAGGGTCAGAGCTGAAAGGGATCTCAGAGACGAGATGGTCCAGCTGTTTCATAGTCCAGATGAAGAAAGGGAAGCCAGAGAGGGGTGCAGCACGCTGGCTGCAGGACTGGACTCATATTCCACCTCTCCATGTGCTTGGTCCCTGTGTCTACTGGGTAGTTTCCTCTATTCCATCTCCATTGTGACACCCTGAAATTGAAATGATTAACTGTTTTAATCATTGCCATGTGAGTGAAAGGAGAGTACACTGATATATCCCAACGGCCTCTTGGAGTGAACATGTCTGTATTTTCGGCCAGTGGGTCTTGGATCACACATTTCTCTGCTATTGGGAGTCCATGAGTGTTATTTGCACTACCAGGTAGCCAGACCCTGAGCCTTCTGGAAAGCCTGGGAGAATAATGTGGGATTTTCTCTGTCTGAACACTAGCACTCAGCGTATCCAGAGAAACACCACTTCCCGAGGAGCAGCGAGGATGTGAGATAATGACGAATGAACTGTGCACTTAGGACACATAAAAGAAGGGCTTACATTCGAGCACCAGCGAAGGAGCGAGGGCTGTGACTCCTTTCAGTTCTGTTCAATGTTGGCATTATAAGAGTGGAATTTGCAAGGCAAAGTGTCAGAGACATGGTAAATGTTAGCTGCCCGGTGATGTATTTGACTAAATGAAGCATATGTATTCCTGAAATCATACATGTAAATTGAATCATAGATTTCCATTATAATATTCAAGAAGGCTTTTGTTAATTAATGCTTCTCAAGTAATCCTCCAGCCTCAGCATTCCAAATAGACGGGACTGCAGGCACATGACACTGGGCCCAGTTGGCTCACCTTTGAACAAGTTCTCCGCATTGTACTATAGATGAGGAGATACCAATTACACTATTCAAGAAATTGCTGTTGTCTGGAAATAATAATTTCTTCTTTTACTCTGAGGTTCTTTAGGAGTTCTCAGGAATTAGTACCACATATTTCCATTTAGATGTCTGTTCAAAGGGGTTTCTGATGGCTCTGTTCAAGCAAATTCATCCCTAAGGGATCATCTTTTTAGGTAATAAACAAATAATGCCTGGTTAACCCATTATCCCATGGAACCTAGTACAATTCAGGCTCAGTTAAGGTGGTAAGATCTTCCATTGGTATAGCCCCAGAGTTTGCTGAAGAGGCTAATTTTTATGGCGAAATATGTGAAAAGTAAATGTTGAAAGAATAATATGCAGAGCATAGTCTTGTTTGTTTTATAAACCTTTATGAAAGTATGGTGGAAAAGGCTAAGGCAAATCAAGACAATGCTGTTCTGTGACTATTCCAGCAGAACTGAATCCTGCTGGTGAACGTAGAATTATGTTCCGAGAGAGGAAAAAGCTGGAACTTGTTAATAGTCAGTCTCCTTGGACAAGCTCTAGCAGACAATCTTTCAAACGTGTCCAACCTGACCATTTGCTTGATAGTGATGGTTTCCATCCACACATTCCTTGGACACAACTTAAGTACATATAGGTCCATAGTCAGAAATGATACTAGTCATTAATAGGAAATGTCCAACTTCAAATTAAAAGCATAGTTTATTATATTTCAAACAGGAAGCAGTACAATTAATCAAAGTATGTGCCTAAACTATCAATACAGTTTTGCCATCTTAGCAGTAGCTTGTTTATGCCAGCAGCAAAGAAGCCTGGAGAGCAACTGGTGATGAAATTGCAAAAGGCGTTTTCCCACAGCTTGTTAAGAATTGAATATTTTTCCTTGCAAGAGGGATTTCAAAGCCAGGAAGAAGTGGTTGTCAGTTGGTGCAAGGTTTGGTGAATACAGTGGATGACAGAGAGTTTCCAAGTCCAGCTGATGTAGTTTGAGCAGCCTTGTTTGCGTGACACGTGGTTGAGTGTTGTCTTGCAAGAGGATTGGTCTGTCTCTATTGACCAATCGTGGCTGCCTAATCGCAAACATCCTCATCATTTCATCCAGCTGGTTGCAGTGGACATCTGCTATAACTGACTGACCAGGTTTCATGAAGCTGTAGTGGATAATACCAGTGCTGGACCACCAAACAGACCCATTAGCTTTTTTTGATGAATATTCTGTTTTGGACTGCGTTTTGGCACTTCATCTTTATCCAACCATTGTGCCGAACACTTGTGATTGTCAAAAAGAATCAATTTTTCATCCCATGTAACAATACAGTATAGAAATGGTTCGCCTTTTTGTTGCGACAGAAAAGAAAGGCAAGCTTACAGATGATTTCTCTTATGTTTGTTTAATCATGCAGAACCCATCTATCCAGCTTCTTCACCTTGACAATTTGTTTCAAATGGCCCAATATTGTTGAAATAGCAACGTCAAACCTTGCTGCTAATTCACGTGTAGGTTGAGATAGATTTGCTGCCACTATAGCTTTCAGCTTATTATCCACCTTAGTCTCATGTCGCCCAAGTGGCTCATTTTCAAGATTAAAATCATCAGAACAGAACTTCTCAAATCATCAAACTACTGTGTATTCGTTAGCCACATCTTTCCCAAACACTTTGTTGATATTTTGAGCTGTCTGTGCGGCACTGGTTCCATGACGGAACTCATATTCGAAAATAAAACGAATTTTTGACTTATGCATGGTTTCACAAAAATTGCTCTAAAAAATATGAAAGATAATCACAAGCCAAAACATCTGTTTGAAAGACTGAGGATATGCTGTTACAATGAAAATAAAACAAGAAGTGCTAAAGTGAAATGTCAGAGCTATTATATCAACTGTCAAACATAGTACTTAAGGAAATCGGACATTTCATACTTAATACCTACTATTTAGCATTCCATTCATGTGTTGCAAATAATGATACAGAGTTCTGACTGTTGAGGCTGTGGTTTGAGATAGAACAAGATATGCTTTGAGACACTTTGAGATTTAGCCCTTCATAATCATTCTTTTTGTTTGTTTGCCTTGGAATAGTTTTTCAAAATAAATATGAATTATTGTCTAAGTCAGGCGTCCTCAAACTACGGCCTGCGGACCACATGCGGCCCGCCCAGGACATTTATCCAGCCCGCCAGGTATTTTTGCCGCCGCTGCCTGTCATGCTCAGCAGCCGACTCGTCCCGGGCCCACAGTGCGCACTCTCCAATGGTCTGAGGGACAGTGAACTGGCCCCCTGTTTAAAAAGTTTGAGGACCCCTGGTCTAAGTCTTAATAGTCACATGCCATAGTGGTTAATTCTAGATCATCTGGAATGTGTTAGAGTCCTGTCAAGTCTTTCTAATATTGGGATAAATTTTAAGTCACGATCAGCTCTGCTTTGTGTAGCACAGACTGTACATTGTGACAATTGGATTCTGTAATAACAATGTCCACAAAGGACACTATTGGAAAAAATAATTCATGATAATAACTGGGGAATGTCTTGCTTTCTCAACTATATAAACTTGATCTTTCTCAGCTTTCTTCCTCTCCAATGCCAATTTAGATTTGATAGTCCATAGAGTTAACCAGGTGACTTAAACAGCTTGGATGGGAGAATCTTTAGGTTGATTTTGCCAAGATCCTGGAATATATTATTGCAGATGTTCAGAGAATTAGCATTTAATATTCTCCTTTTAAGCTTGAAGAGAAATATGAGACAAAGCTCTAATACTTTTTAGGAAATGGGGGTAGACTTACTTTTAGATAGAAATTCTCAAAAGAGGCTTGCAATGAACGTAAGCTGTGAGACACAAACGTAATGGTCATATTGTAGGACTCTTACAATCCCTGCAATAAGAGCAATGACTTCTTTGTCAATTGACGGTGTTTGTTTCCCCCTGCGGATTTTATTGTTTTTGAATTGCAATCATTGGTACCTCAGCATTATCTGGCCATTTGTGGCTAAACTTGGCTCCCAACACACACCATTAAACAAATGATAAGAAATAGTGGTTTCTGTCTTTTGCATAGAGTCTTGGGAGTTCACATAGCCTGATATTCAAGAATGTCTTCGTGATGGTTAAAAACTTTTTCTCTAAGAAGAGACCTTCTATACATATACATACATACACACATACATATATATATATATAGAGAGAAAAATACATATATATATTTCATATTTCATCATTCAAATCTTAAGAGCACTGAGTCAACCAGAGGGATCCAAGATCCCAGAGAAAAGTGGATTGAGGTGACTCTCATATTGGCCTCTGCTCTTTCCCCCTGTAGGCATTTGCCAATTTTTGAAGCAGGGTAGGATGTGATATTAAATAAATTGTCCTGTCATTTGAGGCAGTTTCATTGGGTTAGGGGCTGCCAATGTGACTGGATCTTGAAAAGCAATAACCCAAGGATGAGAGAACCACAGAGAAGTGAGTCCAGACTAAAACTGAGAAAATACAGCAGTTAGGAACTAAAGGAAACACTAATAAGAGTTCAATAGACAAAAAGAAAGTGATCATGGAAGTTAGGTGATGTGGAAAGGAATAAAGATCATCAAAAAGGGTAAATATTGGGTAAATTTAAGCAAATATTGACTATTTAAAACAACAACAATAATGTCTTGTGGTTTTAACAATATATGTAGAATTAAAATGCTTAACAATAATACAAAAAGCAGAAGTGGTTATAAATGACATTAAGTTATTGCAAGCTAATTGTGTTATTCTTAAAGGAATAAAAGCATTAACTCAAAGTAGACTGTAATGAGTCAAAGATGCATGCAATAATCTTTGGGTTACCACTAAGTGAATTACAATAGAGGCCTAATTAATAAGATAATAAACAGGAAAAATGGAATAATTTAAAAAATTGTCATTGATCAAAAGTTTTAAAAAGGCAAGAAGGGATTAAAAAAGGAAGAAAGAATAATGAGACAAAATAAAAAGAAATATTAAGATAGTAGATTTAAATTCAAATAATCTAGTAATTATATCAACTATAAATGGGTTCAATAATTACAAGATAATAAGGACCCAGAAGGTTGAAAATAAAGATATGGCAAAAGATGTACCATCAAAACACTAAACAAAAGAAAGCTTGTGTCACCTAATATCAGATCGAATAAAACTTAATGCAAGAAGTATTAGTAGGTATATAGAATGACATTGCATAATGATAAAAGGGTCAATTCATCAGGAAAATTCATGTAACTTTATAGTCCCAAAATACATAAAGCAAAAACTTCCAGAACTAAAAGGAGAAATAGAGAAATGCATAGTCACAGAAGACGTTAACACATCATTCTCATATCCGATTAAACATGAAAATAAAAAATTAGTAACAACATAGATGATTCCTATATGATTAACAAACTTGACTTAATTGACATTTATAGAATACTATAGCCAACAACTGTAGAATGCATGTTATTTTCAAGTGCATATGAAATGTTCACTAAAACAGACCATATGTTGAACCATAAAATAAATTTCAGAAAATTTGAAAGAATTGAAATCATACAGAATATGCTTTCCAACCACAAAGAAATTAAATTAGGAATCAGTATGAGAAAGGTTACTAGAAAATCCCCAAATATTTATAAATTAAGAAATATAATTTTAATAAACCCATGAATCTAAGAAGAAATCACAATGGAAATTAGAAAATACTTTGATCTGAATAATAATGAAAATATTTCATTCCAAGAGGAGCAATAAAAGGTTACGCTATATGGTTGTCCTTTGTGAAAGAAAAATATGGCAGAATTAAATATCTTTGGGAGTGTTGAAGATCTGTTTTACCTATGGTGTGCCATCATAATGGATTTCACATTCAGAGCTGTTAAAATAATGCTACAAAATCTAATTGTACATTTTTCTTTATTCATTTGATATGTGTTATTGATATAGGACTTCAATGTCAGACCAAAAGTTCATCCTGTTCATACCCTGATTAGGCTATCAGTGAGTTGGAATCTCAAACTTCAAATCCTAGAAAGCAGGATCTTCATAAAGCTCTGGTTGATTACAGGGAGAGAGTAGATTAGTTTTCCCAAGTGCTTAGCTGAGAATCCTTCATTAAAAGATGACTGGCTGCTTTCCTGCAGTAACATTGTAGCTAAGTAGTTTCATATTAGCTTGATTATTGCTAGGTTTTGTATAGACTTTCATTCCAGAAAGAACAACCAGAAGTGAATGACTCAAGGCAAGAACCTGGATGCTTGTGAAATGTAGATTGATAGGTTACTGGAGCCTCCACCTGATCATTTAGCTCTCTTGCGCATAATCTAGGAATGTGTAACTTGTGAAAAGACCTTATTTTATTAGATATTCAAGGTCTCCTTTATTAGTTGATCAGTAAGGCAAAAATACATTTTAGGGTTATGAGTAGTATCTTGGTGTAAAAGGTCAATAGAAAATATCCCCAATTTCTGCACTTCAGGTTCTAGTTTCTGAGAATGATCCAGGAAATCATAAGAAAATGCTAATGGAACAGTGGTTGTTCTAATGATGCAAATTAATATTAAAGACATGATTTCATGATAGTGTGAACTGGATCTCTGCCAAAAGCATCAAGGAACTATGTTGCACCCCTCCCATGACTTCAACAGTATGTCCTACTTAACCATTACAATCTCGAGAGTCTGTGTGGTCACTACAATGTTAGCAATGATCCTTACAAGGAAATATTATGGAAGATATCCAAGCAATTGTTGATTTACCATTACCCACTAAAATTGGCTTCTATCTGGTTTCTTACCCTAGACTTTCTGAATTATATGACTCTTGGACATCACTTACTATTCACTGAATAACCAAAATTGCCAGGTGGTACGGAACATTCTCTGCTTCTATACAGATCTCTTAAGGTGGCTGATTTGCTTGCATTGTCTGCATTTACCATTTTTCAATGCAAACAGCCCTGAGGTGCCTATCCAAATTCATCTATAGCATGTTTTCTGTGTGCTGCCCACTGTTTTGGTATGTGGAAAGTATTTCTTCTAGAAGCTACCACTTAATTTCCTTTGGTATGGCATTATAGAATCTTATTAAGTAAAGCTATTTCATAGAAGTTTATAAAAATGTAAATTTTGGCTCAGTCAAGAAGTTCTGTTCAGAACACATAATTGTGATCTCACAAGTCATCATTTAAGAAATCATCCAAATTGAAATGATAAGCTAGATGCTATGTGCTGCAATATAAGCAGCAGTGTGTACACTGTGCATTTTGATTGCAAAATTTGAATCTGAGGAAAATAACTGATCATGATGGTGAGAATATACTTCAGGCATCATTAGAAGTTCATCATATGCCTGTGGTGAAGGGGCCACTGTGAGGCCTGGACTTAGGCAGTGGGCAGCCCGGAGCAGAGGACAATTCTTCCTACAACTCTTGTTAGCATCATTTTGTTTGCTTCAAAATAGAAATAAAGCCCTTTTGCCTATACATGGCAGAAGTAAATGAACTGAAATTAAAATATAACATGCCCTAAAATAGCTATTGTGAGCACAGATTTAGCACAAGGGTCAAAGCCTGAGTCTAGTTTATTTAATCAATGCATTAAATAAACATATATTGAGTGCCAAATATGTACCAGGTTCTGTTATAGGCACTAAGAATAAAGTATTGAACAAATGGACAAAGTTTCTGCTTTCATGAAGGTTTAAAATTTAATGGTAGGGAAGACTTGCTTATTAGTATTGGAGAGTGGATTTTGTTTCCTCTTTTTTAACTTGTTTCTGTTTGTTCGCTATTTTTCCCTGTTTCTGCTTTTAAATAGGATCTCATTTTACCCACAGAACTTGTTGAGTGATAGAACTAATGGGTGATGAACAATAATTCTTTAACTGGTGCTAAAACCATTCTGGAAAAATCTTGCTGTAATCACTGTGGCAGACAACTTTGAGATCTCAAACAAGTCACAGTAGGGAATCAAAGAGTAAACAAATAATGATAGCAACCCTGGCTTACATAACAACTTGAAAGTCCCAAGATCTGTCCTTAGAGAGGCATCTGGATTTATTCCAGAGAAATTTACAAAATCTTCCACTGGGTAACCATTGGGTAG
This sequence comes from Cheirogaleus medius, assembly GCA_008086735.1. Taxonomy (NCBI): domain Eukaryota; kingdom Metazoa; phylum Chordata; class Mammalia; order Primates; family Cheirogaleidae; genus Cheirogaleus; species Cheirogaleus medius. Next base: position 6,025,026 of record VBSM01003039.1, on the reverse strand, counting down.
AGAGGTGGTGTTACTCAGCACGCCTAGTCCTAAAAACACAGGAGGTGAAGGTCTGAGAGGGAGGATGCCTGCTGCAAGGTGTGAGCTCACAGCTTCTACGAGAGTGGCCTGTGTTTTTTCTTCACAGGTGAGGAATATCACCTCAGTAACTCCTGGGTGAGCAGAGCTCATGTTCAAACTCATTAGCAACTGGTCTCTCCTGGGCACCGATCACTCAGAACAGATGCACCTGGCTGTGCTAGATGGGAAAGGTGACACTTTCATGGCTGGCTAAGGGGGTCCAGGACAAAAAGGGGAGGAGGATTTAGGAAGAAGGGAAGAAGCAAGCAGTGGAGAAAATTTGGGAGCGTGGGCAATGGATATTTGCTGACTGGAACAAGAAGTATTAATATTTTGACAAATTTAAGGTGTGGCCATGCTGCTGCATGCCTGCAGAATCTCTGCTTGGGTTGTAGGACATGGAGATGTGGGTCTGGGGCCTGCTTAAGTTCAATCCCTTAATATGTCTTTCCTAGGGACCACTATGGTTTTTAAAACAGCCTTTAATTCCACACTAGGGGATATCATTAAAGAAGTTTTACTTTTTGAAAAAGTAAAGAATTACTTTTTGTGATGCACATAATAATCTCACCTAAGCATATGTTTTGAAACACCAAGCCTCCTTAAACCAAAGCTAAACTGGACTACACATTTAGTAAGTTATACTAACATTCAAAGCAAACTATTTTGTTTTATTCCCAGCCACAGCAATCAGGTTGTTTAACATAAGGGGCTGGGGCAGCTTTGAGGAGTGAGCTCCTAAAACATCTAAACAGTGGCTTCAGAAAGTGTGTGTATGTGTGTGTGCCCCAGGGGATTCAAGGCAGGCTCCTTATCTCAGAGATGTCTTAAATGCTCCAAGCAGGACACAGTGAACATTCAGTGTGTACTCCGACTGCAATCATGACAGGGCTGTGAGCTGGGAAACTCACTGTGCTGCATGTCTTCCCTCTGCCCTCCCCTCTTCACATCCGCCCACCTGCTTCTGCTCTGAGCTGTGGACTGAGTCCAAGGGCACTGTTGTATTCTGACCTTCATCCACAGGGAGACTTGGCAGGAGGCCACAGGGAGGGAAGGAATGAGGCTGTGGGTATTTATCCCCTTGAGCGTGGCTGTGAGGTCACCATGGGTTGAATGTTGGTCACTGCTTTCCTTGAGATGTCTCTTTGCACAGAACTCTCTCTCTGGGGTTGTGGTGGCTGTTTTAACCCTCTGACTCTTCAGGCAGAGGTTGGTCCTAGAACCTTACAGTTGCTAGCCCTGATGCTAAACTCTCCCGTGGTTTTGAATACTCTGTTCACACCTTTGTAAAGAGTTTCATTATCAAGCCCTTCTCAAATTGTCTTGTTTCCTGTGGGGACCCTGCCCTGTGGAGACCACTCCATCCTCCCTACAGAAGTGCAGCATGGGCGCTCTCTTCTCCCACCAGGTCTTGCTATCTCTGAGGCACAGTGGAGACATGGCGTCTGCCTTTACTGCTGGATGTACTTTCTCAATTGTTCTGAGGAAAGTGTCAATCTTTTAAAGAGAAATAAGTTCTGGCTCAGGAAATGGTTCTGTGAAAAATGTAATGTATTCATTTTGGCGTTTGAACCATGTGGATAAGATGATGATTTCTGAAACTTATGCTGTTGAGTTTAGAAGTATTTTTCTTTTTCTTTTTTTGTTTTGGTTCGTATGTTTTTTGTTGGGTGTTGCAATTGTTCTTAAGATGGTCTCTAGAAAAATTAGCCTTGAAAAAAATCGTCTGGTTGGCAAAGCACATCTTGTCCCCACCCTTGTGTCCACACTGTTCATCCCTTTTGTCCTGATGGTAACCTTCTCCTACCTTCTTCTCCCACTTGCCTCACCCCTTCTGCAGTATAATCTATCAAGGTCTTGTTCTCCAGGGACACCCACACAGATGTTGGCTGATAAAATTCAACACCTTCCGGGGGGGTTTATGAGAGCCTCTTGTGATCTAGAAGGCCTTCACTGTGATGGGGGAGTGGCTGGCAGAGAAAACTGAGTTATTATTTGGGGCACAGGGTCCATTCATCACCTGCTTTTTCTCTTGCTCAACCTTGATCATGTTCCCTAGGAAGTGAGTCAGCCCAGCACAGAAGAAGCCAAAGCAGGCCTGCTGGACCCTGCACAGCTCAGTTCTAAAGGATTTGGCAGAATCATTCAGCAGCTCAAAGGGCAAGACTGGCCTGAAGTCTGTGGTACTTTATTTAAGGAAAAAATTGGGAAAAAATGCAGAAACTTGCCCTTCTCCCAGGCCTCTGGCAAGAATGACCTTCTAGTTTAGAACTTAAATTCTTCTCAGTTCCTCTTATTTCTGGCAACTGAAACTTTCCTGCCTCTTACCTCTTCAAAATACGTCACATCCAATTGGAAGACATTCACACCGAGGGTTTGGTAAAGAAATTGTGAAATAAATTTGAAACAAATAAATTATTGTTATTATGCATTCCTCTAAAGGATAGGTTTTTTTTTTGTTTATTTTTTATGTTGACACATACAGTTCTGGTTTATTAATATTAATTTTCTCTGCTGAAAATTTCATTATTTGAAAACACCACACTTATATTATTCATAGCTGCTGGTGGACAACAAAGTGTTTTCCATGCTCTTCTCTTCCAAACGTGCTGCTGTGAACATTCTCTTGCCTGATGTCAGGCACAAATGTAGATGTTGCCCTTTTGTCCCATGCACTATTCCTCCCTGTCTTCTACCTAGTTTTTCAGTGAATCCCTCCCCCTTCTCCACAGCCAAGTCTCTTTGTTTGGGCTCCTCGAGCTCTATTGCATGACCATGCCCTTGTTTCTACGACCTGTTTTGGAACTGAACACCTTGACTTTACGCTTGTGAACTCTTTCAGGATGAGGCTCTTGTCTCTGCCCTCCAGCTTCAGATGGGAAATTACTGGTAAGAGCCCCACTCTGAGTGCCACAAAGCCTGTGGGACTTGCCCTACCTGGATGAGCTCCTTCCTGGCTCCCACCTGAGTAGACTGTAAGCTCAGAGAAGCAAGGTTCTATGCTCAGCTCATGTGGTATAATTTAAGAGTGGTTTTAAAGTTATTTTGCGACTTAGCAAATGAATTTTCATTACTTTTAGGTTTCAGTTGTCTTGTAGACATATCCCAATGAAAGATAGAGAGATAGAGAGACAGACAGACAGACAGCAGGTGGATAGATAGATCCAGGATAGATCCTAGATAGCTAGGCCCAGGATGCACTGACTTATGAAGAGCACAGATGTGGATGCCTCAAACTGTGGGAGAATCTGTTAAACAAGGGAAAAGGCCTTTTGTATGCTTTGCCTTTTTCCACACCTTAGCCTAGGTGATGCCATGCCAAGCTGTCCTGCCAGTGATGCACACCTTGTTCTATTTTCTCCCAGTGAATACTGACCTTCTCAAGTGGGATATTGTTCATTGGGAAAACTTCAAAAACAGCCCACACTTCCCCAAGCAACATCCTTCCACACTCACTTTCTTCTTGTTACTGTTCAACTATTATATGATCATTGTACACTAAGTTAGAAACTACTGAGAAGCAAAAGGAAGAAAAGGATTCAAGTCACCTGAAATTCTACTAAACAGAGGGACAGCCATTGTTAATATTTGGTGATATATTCTTTGAGAATTTTTCCAATGTGAATATATATATTCAGTATATATAACAATATTTCATGTATAATATTATAGATACACATACGTGCATGCACATGTACAGAGGGTCCCATGTTTATCTGCTTGAGTGTTTTTTATAAAACTCTATTTAGTCTCTGTACTCTCTCTTATTATCATCTAGTTCTTTCCCAATTTTCTGTGACTCATCCATCTCTCTGCTTATAATATCTCCCAATTACAATTTTTTCAAGGCTTTTCCCCAAACCAAAAACTAATTTCTACACTTATTAATCTGCTTCAAAATAATCATCATCAGTTCCAAGCTTAACATTTTTTAACTTTCTTTTTTTATTTTTTAAATTAAGATCTAATTTATATACCAAAAAATTCACCCTTTTAAAGTATAAAATTCAGTGTTTTTTGGCATACTCCAAGGTTGTGCATCTACTACTATAATCAATTTAGGATTATTTTAGTCACCGCCAAAGGAAACCCTGTAACCATCAGTTGTTCCTCAATTCTGTCTCCCCGTAACACTAATCTACTTTTAGTCTCTATGGATTTACCTATTTTGGATATATCATATAAATGGAACCATAAAATATGTGGTCTTTTGTGACAGGTTCCTTTTACTCACCATAATGCTTTTGAGGTTTATCCACATTATAGTTGGCATCAGAACTTCACTCTTTTCTATGGCTGAATAACAGCTTAATGTATAGATCACCACATATTTTTTATCTATTTATCCATTGATGGACACTTGAGTTGTTTTTACCTTTTGGACAGTGTGAATAATGCTGCTAAAAATATTCTTGTACAAGTAGTTGTTTGAGTATCTGAGTATCTGTTTTCAATCTGGGGGGTACTTAGCCAGTAGTGGAATTGCTGGGTCATATAATAGCTTTATGTCTAACCTTTTGAGAAACTGCCAAACTGTTTTCTGAAAAGGCTGCTCCATTTTACATGTCTACCAACAGGGTAGGGGATATCCTAATTTCTCCCCATCCTTGCCAACACTGGTTATTGCCTATCTTTTTTATTATAGCCATCCTAGTGGATGCAAGGAGGTGACTCATTGTGGTTTTGGTTTGCATTTTCTCTAATCAGTAATGATGTTGAGCATCTTTCCCTGTGCTAATTGACCATTCGTATATTATTTTTTGAAAAATGTCTATTCAGATCCCTCTGTTCATTTTAAAATTGGGTTGCCTTTTTATGATTCCAAGTTTCATTTTGGAAACCAGATTTTTGCCACTCAGTTGCAAAGTGGGCCTTCAAGAAAGATGATATTAAGGAGCATTTCAACACTCTGGAAATCTTCTTTGTCTTCCCACTTGCTCTTAGGAGCTGCATATGCTTGACTCTTATGTATCATGAACACTTCATATCTAGAGGTAAGTACCCGGAGTTTGCCTTGTAGTTTTCATGATTCACAGGGACTGAAGATGGTCATATGGCCTATGAAAGAATTAGATGGTAACCAGAATACACATAGGTAAAATCTGGATGCATAGATAGAAATGCAAAATGTTCACTGCATGTTGCATACCAAACATTATAGAAAGAACTAGAACTTTCTTCTAGAAAGAACTAGATGGTAACCAGAATACACATAGGTAAAATCTGGATGCATAGATAGAAATGCAAAATGTTCACTGCATGTTGCATACAAAACATTATAAGGAGGAGATGGTTTAGATAATAGTACTAGTTATATACTGTCTGGCTTTACATACAATGTAATGGAACAGATGAACACCAGCAAAGTTTGCTCTGTGATGAATTTAGTACAACTTACTGAGTCCCACTGAATTAGGAAATGGAAATCTACTAGAAAGGAATATAAACACACTTAAACCACATTTTAAAATATGCTAAACCTTTTTAGAAATACCATATTTAAAGAAAAAATTTATATTTATGAAAAATGATAAAGCACTATTAATATTAATACACTGATTAAATAAAAATTAAATAATATATATGCAAATATTATCCGGTCCTGGAAATTCTGACTATGTGAATATATATCTCACTTTTAAAGTTTTGAGAGAGCATTTCTTAAAGTGTTTGCAACCTGGCTAAAGTTTTCATCAGTAATGAACCACCTCCTAGCAGTGGTGTCATTGGAACTTCTGGGACCTTTCCAGTGACTTTTTAACCTTCCTTAACTTAAAGTCTACTGTTGATTTTCACTGTCTTCAGGACAGTGGTCTCAAGGCTTTTCACACCTGATGAACTCTATCCTTTACAGCTCACCAAGCCCAACCACTTCCCTCATCATCCCACCCAATCCAGACTAGTCTCAAAATCTCTCCAAATTTGAGAGAGAAAACACCAATCCACCACAGGAATGGCGTTTCTTCATCTTTGTATTCATAGTGCTCACAGTGTTTAACCCATGGTGATGGATATGCAAATTTTTGCTGGGCAAGTGAAAGGATATATTCACCATGCTAATCCTTGCTTCTGATCTTGGTTCATCTGTTCATCCTGCCATTGGACATCCACATCTGTAAAAATTTTGCCCATCTGTCAATCTTTACTTTCCCTCTGTAGCTTCATTCATGCCACAATCTTACTGATTGCTAGTTATATGCCAAGGAAAAAAGACAGATGTGGTCACAGATGAGATAGGGGTCTTACCATCATGAAGCTTCCAGCCCAGCCTGGTGAGACAAGAAATTACTGTTGATCGTTGTAAGTGCTTAGGGAGCACCTACTTTAGCCTGGCAGGTCACACAGTGATTTAATGCAGCACTCCTCTATGCTCCTCATAAATATGACATTTCAAATTGAAGTGAGGTATATATTCACATAGTCAGAATTTCCAGGACTGGATTATATTTGCACTTACATTGTTTAATTTTTGCTTAATCAGTATGTTAATATTATTAATAAAGCTTTATAATTTTTCATAAATCTCAGAGTGAGATTACCATATCACTCTGAATATTTAACTATTTTTATGAAGGCATAGATCTCCTACCTCCTCAGTTCAAGATTGAAAGTGTTTTTGAGAGCAGTTGTTATAATAGATATTTAAAAATATATTGGTAATTAATATGTCCTTGGGCCAAAGTAATGAGCAGCACATTCAGTTAAGTCCTAAAACGGCCAATTCTTGAGGCTCTGTGCGAATGAAGTTTTTCCCTGATAGCTTCTTGGGATATGTAGCTGAATGTCCAGCAACCAGTTAACGTCTGCTGACAAATTTTACATTGGAATTCCACTGGCCATTCTATGTATTTGACCAAGGGTGCTTAATAATCCTGGCATTGTTTCACATTAATCAGGCGTGAGAATTTAGCTGGAAGTCTAATAGAAGAGTGAGCCACATCTTCCCACAAGTGAAGTAAAAGTGAGAGAAGAATGATTTGGCACCCTTAATTTCAGTAAGGTTGTGGGGAGAGGTGCTGTGTGGTTATATTAATTTTCAATTATTTCATGTAACCATTAAGTTCAGAATCATTTATAGGCAGATGCCCATTATGTGAGAGCTGCCACTCTGACTGTGCTATTCTTCTAAAAGAGCCCTCCTCCATCCCTTAATAGGTTTAATAACACAATTTACAGTACCCAGTTCTCATAATATCAGAACTCATTTACAGATCAAGTTAAATTTTTTGTGAAGTAAGGAATAAAGAGGAGGCTAAGGTAATTCAGCCCAGTAAATCCCTTTTTTATGATTAAGGAGAATAGATCCTAAAGCCTTCTTATGCAGGAAAGGTTCTTAGGAGAGAAAGCTCTGTGGCAGTAACACAGGCTCCATATGAGTACATAGAAGTTGTCTGCATCACTCTCTTCCTTGGCCCACACAAATGTAAATGTTTCTCCAGGTTTTCTGGAGATATTCTTCCGGTGATGCTGATAGCTGTTTTAGGGACTTCAAGTGTTGTTAGGCAGAGTTGAAAAATTATAATGCGTGATTGAGTGCGTTCTGTGAGATTATCATACTACATCAGACTCATGTCTTACCATCTCGCACTGATTTTTTGATGATATATTTTCTACCTGGGAGAGATTACCACGCCAGTCCATGGTCTCATGCCAAGGGACGTTGTGGGCATTCTGTCCAGATCAGTAAGTAGAATCTTCCAGACAAATGAAAGATTTGTGAAGTGAATTTTGCTGAATTTAACCACCATCGATGTATATGTTAGGTCAAATAAATAATGGCTCATAATTGTTGACCTAAGGAAACTGAGGCACCGATTCTACTTAAGTCTAAGTCCTATAATCAGCTGGCCAAATATTGCCTCTTTGAGAAGTGTTACTGCTCACAGAAATATTTTTCCCCTCTGTGAATTGTTACGTAATTTTCTATACAGCAGATAGATTTCCATGCAGATAGATTTGACTGGTAGCATTACGAACAATAAAAGAAGAAAGGAACAACAGAGAAAGAAGTGATAAAGGACAAGGCAATCAGGAGAAATGACTTCCACCTCATACTTGAAGAATCTTGCCTGTATTTTACCCCAACTCAGACTCTGAGGATAGGAACCAGTATTCCATCTGGGAGAGTCCTGGGAGATGCCATATGTGGCCGATTCACACATATTAGCCAAGCACTGAATCGTGCCCCAGAGCACACTAATGAAGCATAACAGTTCTCAGCATTTCTTAATAATGATAGTTTTACAGACAATCCAAAGAGAAAGGAATCAATTTAACTGTGCGTTCTGGGCACCATCCAGTTTCCACAGACCGTCCAGAGTTGTCTGTGGTCTCCTTGTATTTGTCAAGAGTGTGAAATGAGCTCGTCCTGTCATATGCAATTGATCACTTAGCGTCAGGACAGTGCTGCTTTATTTCACACAGAAACAAAGTGATGTCACTCCCAGGACTGGGAAACATTTTGCTCAACAGCAGGAGGCCTCTGCTGTTTCCCCAGTGATAGATTTCATTTGGACAAACGAGCAGGCAGGATCTCAAGAGCTGCATAATATGTCCTAAGAGGAACGTTTGGGATCTTTCTCCCCTTCCTTTCATTAGCTGCCAGCTTAGTAAAGTGCCTAGAACCCAGAGCCTGGGAAATTCAAAGAACCAGAGGAGGTATGAATGGCTGGTGGACCCCTAACAAACCCTGTCGGAGCAAACAGGCGATTGCCAAGATGA
>VBSM01003039.1:5976208-6016145 GCA_008086735.1 Cheirogaleus medius | reverse complement strand
AGAGAAACATATATGCTTTTTTCTTGCAAGCAGAAGTAGCGCTGTCTAAATTCTGTCATCAACTTAAGCAATAATATTGATTCTCCTTCCATAATAATTATCACTAGTACCTATTGAGTGCTGACTATGTACTAGGCACAGTTCCAAGGTTTTAGGTGCATTAACTGACTGCAGACTTGCAGTAACAGTAGGAGGCAATGGTTATCATTTCTATCTTTAGCCACAAAAGTGAAGTAATAACGAAGTGAGGTAACCTGTCCAAGTTCACGGAAGCTAATACAGGCAGAGGTAGGATTTGAACCCCTGAGGGCTGGGCCTCCACAGCCCATGCTCTTACCCATCCTGGGCACTGCATTTGTGATCTAATGACCTCTGAGAAAGTATTTTAAAAATACACTGCAACCTTCTTAGCTTTACTGTTTGGAGACCATAAACCCACCTTTATTGCTCATCTACTTTAAAAAATCTTAAAAGCCATACTCTTACAGTTAGCGACAACCTGAGAAATTCTCTAGTCCAATCTTCTACCGAGAGACAGCATCCCTCTTCACCTCTTCGGCCACTGCCCTCCCACCCCCAACCACTGCATGAGCACATTAAGTCCCAAGAAAGGCACTGCCTGCAAAGTGCACTGTAGGCAGCTCTAAATGCTAGGAAAACCCGGCCACCCTGTAGTGTCCTTTCATTGCTCCTACTTTTGTCATTTCGAGCAAAGAGGAATCTCCTTCTCCTGCTTCCACAGGATGGTTCTTTAAAGAGTAGACAGCCTTTGTGCTTCCCCAGGGATTTCTCTTCTGCAGGAAACGACATCCCAATTCGTTCTCACAGTCTCTGGTTTCATTAGTCTGCTTCCTTGTCGTCCCCCATTGGACACATTTGTGAGTTGCCAAGGTGCCCTTGCAAAGGTACATCACAGAACTGGATACAGAGCTCTTGCTATGTCCTTGCCTTAAATCTTGGGTCCTCCGATGAAGCTGGCAGGACCATGGTGTGCCTTCTGTGGCCAGAGTGCGGCCTGATCCCAGGTCCTCAGTCTCCCTCTCAAGGAGCCCATCATAGTTGCTTCGTTTAACTTAACCAAATCCAAGTGTCTCCAGGATACAGAAAATGGGGTCCCTTAAGCTCCAGGTGTTTTCCCCTTCAGTTCATGTTGGGAAAAGGGCCCTAGAGCTCAAGCAAAATTTTGGTCCTATGTCAGTTTATCTGTGGTTGGCTATAGACCCACATGCATGGCATATGATAGTTTTGATTTAGGCAGAGCCCATGGCTGAGTGGAGTGTTGGAACCTCAGGGTTATTGGCTGGTACATTTCTGAGAAAACAACAAGAAGTGTGGTATTTGAAGGACTCCGCTGTCTTCTTTTGACAAGTCACTCACACAGAGCCTAAGAGTTTTCAAAGTATTGCTCCCAACTGAAAGAAGGCAGCCCCAAGATGAATTTATTTTTATGGAAAAAGTTATTCTAGAGAGGATTAAGCTAGATGTCAAATGACCGTCTCTATTTATGGTCTGAATTCTAACGCATTGGAATGTTGGCCTTTTTCTTGTGCCCTTGCCAGTAAGACCTTGTTCTTTCAGATTCCTGGGAAGATACAAAAGAATTCCTGATAATGGTTGGCTGATTAAAAGTTTATCCCTCAGAAGAGTATTTGCATTTAAGTGAGGGACCCTTAAACTTTCAAGCTAGAAACCAATCGACCAACCAAACAATCCTGGTGGATAGATGTCAGATTAGGCATGGGCATAGGACCCACCGCACCACACAGACACTCACCTATGTGTCTACCTTTGTGGCCAGCCCTGCCAGTACCTTCCTTCTTCCCTTCCTCACAGAGTAAGGTTCTACTTGGCCACAGCAGGGACTCACTGAGGCAGCAGGGATATGGGGTAGGGGAGTTCTGTACACATTACATGCGTTTACTTCATCTTCCAAATAACACAGGTGTCCATGAGGCACCTAGGAGGTAAGTCAGCTGACTGTTACACATGAGGAAATAGCATAGTTTAGTTACATTTGGCACAGTGCCACAAATATAGGTCTTTATTAGTTTAGAATATAGGTATTAAAAGTTTAGAAAGATGATATTTTGACATGACTTAGGCCAAAGTCCACCTCTGAATTATATAAACAGAGGAAAGTTTTGTTTTGCATAAACAAAATTTCAGGGACTTGTGGGAGGACTTTAGAGAACTAGCCCTTGTAGGACACTGCGAAGCATCCTTGGGCTCTCAGCTCTCCTTGGGCAGGAAGTGTGCCGACCTACCAGTCATTAGTCTTGCTTTCTAGACTTGGCCCTTCTCTTTGTCTCTAATGCCTCGTCCATACACTGAGAAGCATCAATGCCCACATCCCTTCCAACCTCAATTCCAGGATGTGTTAGTTTCATGGCGAGTAGATGTAGCCCATAGATCATACCTCCTAAGAGCTTATCATCATTTAATTATTTTATACAATGAATGAAATTCTCTTTAAACACTCTACAGGTTGAGCTAGCCAGACTACTCTAGTTCCCTCCAAGGTAGTGTGATTTTTATCCTCCCAAAACATCTGTCAAATAGAAAATGTTCGCTTTCCTAGAAAAAGCTTAAAAGAAAAAACTCAAATGAGTTCCCTGAGGTTTTAATCTTGGGTCTCTTCCAAGTAAAATTACAGGCCCAGTGTTTTTGTGTCTTTCTGTCCTGGGCCCTGAGGAGGAACCCAACAGGGACAAAGTCCTCCTAGAAATGGACTTCTAGAGAAGACACACAAGCCTTGTAGAAAGACCTAGCTTCCACCCACTATGAATTTGTTTGATTGTTAATAATTAAATCTGGAACTCCTAGCAGGGGCAATCACAGTAGTAGAAGGCAGGGATTCTATTTGTACACACACTGCTGAGAATTACAGGTGGAGGCTTATCAAGGAACTAGAGCAGTTTTATCCAGCTTCCACCAGGTGTCTTTGTCTGAGACCAGTCTGGTGATTGCTTGGGGTTGAGAGGCTGGGTGGCAGGAAGGGAGTTGTGATTGAATTTTGCTGCATCTGTTTCTGTTCAGTGTTGAAAGAGACCTCAGGGATCACAGAGCTCAAAACACCCATTGAAACTTGCCGGGCTCATCTGTCTAGCAGACAGGATGAGCGCTGTCCCCTACGCTAGCCAATCGCCAGATGTGATCTACAGCATTTGAAATGCGGCGGGTCCAAATTGAGGTACACCGTCAGCATAAAATACACACTGCACTTCAAAGACTTAGCATGAAAAAGGGAAAGGAATATATTTCACTAATAACTATATTATCGCACATTGAAATGATATTTGGGATATATTAGAACAAATAAGATATTAAAGTTAATTGCATCTATTTATTTTTTGCTAGAAAGTTTAAAATTACATTTATGGCTCACCTGTTATTTCTATTGCATGAGGCTGGTATAACAAGTACAAATAACCTCTCTTGTAGGTTCTCCCCCTTCCATGTCTCCCCCACCCTTGCCATAACATCGAGCCAATGCTCATCAAGACTGGCTGTCATGCTGGCTAGTGCTGCCAAACCATCTAGACTACAACTTAATCTAGCCTCATCCTGGAGAGATCATAGAGGACATATTTTCTTTACTCAGAGGAGCCACTGATGCCATACTGAGGGCTCAGTTTACCCAGAGGTCTTCCTTAAGACCCCAACAGGTGTTCGCTCTAATCAGGGCAGCTGGCCCTTTAAGCCAAAGGTGACAGAGTGACAGAGAGGCTGAGCGAGGCCGTGTAAATACCATGCCACCTGTGCTAGGGTGGCCCTGGCTCACTCATTTTGCCCCACTCTTGATTACACAGGTAGTTTCTAGTATCAGATGTAAAAAATATTCTTGCTTAAAAATCTCTTTCATCCACTAGAAAGTCGTTCACACTGGGAAGATGAGCACTACTATTCTGCAGCTGCTGCGCGTAAGGATCCCCACCTCTGCTCTCAAGAATCAGATCCCTGGTCCAGCCGGGTGGAGCTGTTTTCAGCCTACAACAGGGCACCCACAGTGGCATGTGGCCAGGACATTCTGAGGGTGATCAGAGGCAGCTGGTGTGCAGCAGGGGGCCCACCAAGCCGGGGTCAGGGTCCTGGCTCTTCTACTCGGCAGCTGGAGGACCGTGCGCAAGCCAGTTTCCTTATCTGTAAAATGGGTATAAGAATGTCTACTGCAGAAGGCTGTGTGAGGAGTGAGTGTAAGCGCTCTGATGCTATGAACAGATGAAGGATCACGATTATTAATGGAATAGGTCCCAGGTGGGAGTCAAGACACCTGAATTCCAGGTTCCTTGTCCAACATTAACTCTCTGACTATAAGTCTCTTAACTCCTCAGCCTTGGATTCCTTTTCTACAAAATGGATTGGACTGGATTCTGAAGATTCCTTTCAGCATGAAGAGTCCATGATTTCTGGGACCCTAAGTCCTTCAAGTAATAGAGGAAAAAGAGGCCACTGAGCCCAGAAAGGTCAAACCATGTGTCCAAGATCACACAGCCTTAGGGCAGCAAAATCAGAGCAAGCATCCTGCCTCCCAGGCCAGGATTTTCCTCCTGGAGCACAGAAGCCTCTCTGTTCACCCAGAGAAACAAGACATAGGAATTCAAGAAGCAAGAGGGAGAAAGCTCCACTGCTCTGGCCATGGCGGTCAGGGAGTCCACGCTTCTGAGATGGGTCAGTCAGTGGCAAAGCCCGCCCATCAGATCCTCTCTGTGGACAACAACTCTTCTGGTATCTTCCCCAACATAGACTGCACATCCCCACTCACTTTTGTCGTTGGCAGTGCAGCTCAACTTCGGCCTATTTTGTTAGTGACCTCCTTTGCCAAGCAGGTGCTGCGGCAGCCACCCAGAAACTTGCCATGCCCAGAAAGCTTTTCCAAGAGGCCGCTGGGCTCTCCGGGTTTGGCTCTTGCTAATGTCAGCAGTTCGCCTTCTGATATTTCCTTTTATTCTTCTTCATTTGGAGTTCATTTTGGGCCACCTGATTTGTTTAACTGTCACACAAACGATAAACATAACTTATCTATTTTTTAAAGGGCTGATTCTAAGGTAAACCGAGGTGAGCAGACACTTACTCTGCTTAGCTGCTCCTCCGGCGGCCCCGGGTCAGCCTCTGTTGGACGTGCTCTAGTAAGCTTTGTCTCTGGGCCTCAGTGTGGTGGACGCCCCAGCCCACGTGGGTGAGCCACAGACACTGAGAAGTTTGCTTTTGTGGGCTTATCAGGACAGACCTTTATCAGTTCCTCATTACAGGAAATGGCAGTTGTTTTTTGTTTTTTTTTCCTGCTGGGGCTGGTTGCATTATACACTGTGTACAGTATGCACAACTTGGAAAATGGGGAAGAAAAATCACAACTCATGGAGTCTAACCCTTCCCATCTTGCAGCCAGGAGTATTATTCAGAATACACACCTGGTGTGACATAAGCTCTGACCAACCAAAAAAGACACGAGCCATAAGTAACTGGGGAGGCCACACTGGTGTCAACTAGCTGAATCTCAATGTCTTCCACGATCCTGGGAGCTTTGTATTTATACCTATTAATAGCATAACACAACATGTATTAGGAGCTTTCTAAATGCCATGCACTGTTTTAAGTGCTTTGCAGGAGTTAGCTCATTTAATTCTCCCTGAAAACTCTTGTAGGTGGTGTTGGGGTTGAATTGTGCCCCCTCACCCCAAATTCATACACTGAAACCCTAACACTCAATAACTCAGAATGGGACTGTATTTGGAAATAGGGTCATTGTATTAATAGATATAATTAGGTAAGATGAGGTCGTTAGGGTGGGTGCTAATCCAATATGACTGGTGCTCTAATAAAAGGGGGAAACACACGCACACAGGGAGAACACCCCGTGAAGATGAAGCCGGAGATCGGGATGATGCTTCTACAAGCCAAGGAGCACCAAAGATTGCCAGCAAATGGCCAGGAGCTGGAAGAGAGGCTCGGAATGGATTCTTCCTCCCCGCCCTCAGACGAGAACCAACCCTGCTGACACCAGGATTTTGAATTTCCGGCCTGCAGGACTGTAAGATAACGTACTTCTGTTGTTTAAGCCGCCCAGTTGTGGCACTTTGTTATGGTGGCCTCAGCAAGCTAGTACAGGCGGGCAGTACAATGGTCTCATTTTACATGTGGAAACTGAGTCACAGAGAGATCAAGTTCTTCCCCAGTGCCACACTGCTAACAACTGGCACCCAGTTTGCTCCAGAATATGCCCTCTGAACTGCAGTATTTAAAAATAATTCTGCTTTGGCCTAAACAATCTTATGCTTTTCTTTTGAAATGAAGCTTAATTTGGGCACAGTCCTCTAAAAAAGAGAAATGAATGAGTGAGCTCCTTAGTGGCCAGTGATCTTTCCCTCGGGAACCCACCTTCTTCTGCCGCCCTGTGTTAGAGCAAGTATCTACGTAGTAATACGTAGCAAGTATCTACGTATTAACTTAACCAAGGAGGACACTTCTTTCCAGCTGGGTCCCTGAGCCTGGTGATGGGCAAATTCCATGAGGAAGTTGGTATAGTTACGGCCAAATAGTGAGCTGCTATCAGAAGGAAATATTTACGTGACAGTGACTTTACAAGACAGTGACAAAACAAAGCCATTATAGTCAACGATCACGTGGAAGTGACACAATTAATGGATGTGTTATTTTCAAGAGGCTTCTCTCTCACCAGCTTGCCTTCCCCTCTAATGGGAAGTCTGAGGCGGCCAGGTATGCAGGGAGAAAGAGACTTCTGAGGAGCATCATTTTTACCCTATGTTATTGTCACAGCCTTCTAAGTGTTCTCCACATCTTCTGTCTTGTTCCTTCCAAATTGCTACCTGCATTTCAGCTAGAACTGTCCCTCTGCCAGTGCAGACCTGATTACGTATCTCTCCTGTCTACAGTTCTTCCATGATTCTCCATAGCCTCAGCCTTCTCGCCTGGTCTCCAAGTCCATCCCGAGCTGGCTCTGCCTTTCTTCTCTAGGTCTTGCTTCTCCCTAGGCTGCACACTTAGGGTTCCAGTTTCTTGAACCCCAGTTTCCTACTGCCATCTGCTTCCTCAGTGACTTTCTCTTGCACTGGGCTCCTTCTGCCAGGAACACACTCCCCAGAGCTCTCTGCCTCCCAACGTTACCTTCAAGTTCAGGCATCCAGTCCTGAGGCATTCTTCCCATGTCAGCCCAGCTGGGCTCCGGGCCTCTCTTGCAGGCCCCTGGCTGCTGAGCCACAGTCAGATTGTAGGCCTCATGCTTGATGGCATCATCACTGGTCCATTTGCCTGTCTCACCCACAAGCTTTGTGAGGACAAGGACTATATTTCATTCATCTTTGTATTGCCAAGACATATCCTGTTACATAATCGATGCTTAACCAACCAATGTTGAGAGAATACATGAGTGCATGGATGACCCATAGTTTAACATTATAAATATAAGGGCCGGGCTTGAGGCCCCGTCATGAGTATCTGTTCTTTAATGTCCCTGTTCAGAGCTCCTTGTGCAAGAGCTAGTGCCAACCTCTGCATGCCATTCCCAGCTCTGTCTCACCTCCCAACTCCCCAGGGACCCTGGCATATTTAAATGTGCTCCAATGTCTATGGCTGATAAATAGAGAGTGGGTGGAAAGAAAGGGCAGAGAGTAAGAAAAAAGGAGCTAAGTCTAGAGAGGATTCTGGAAAGTCAGGGAGAAGAAGTATGAATGACAGAAGAGAGGGAGAGTGTTTGTGTGGCAAGCGTGTCACATTCCCGGACAGAGCAACACAGTCCAGGGCTTTCTCTCCTCCTTCTCTCCACTACTGCCAAATGCTGGCATTTGCCCTGGACTTTCATGCCTGGTTCCCCCCATGTATGAAGGCAAATGCAAATGAGCAAGAAAATAAGATGAAAATTCTTTTCTGGTTAGCACCCAAATAGCAGATGCCCCATGAAAACAGATTCTTATGAGACACAGACACTGTATCTTTCTCATAGAAAGTTTTGGGTACGGAGAACTTAATGGTAGGAGCTTTGCTCCTCTCTGGGGTCCCTACGTGCAAGGTGGCCAGGTGCAGCAGAAGTGGCAGATGCTGACGGGTTAGGAGAGGCCACCTGTCCCCAAGGCTGATGCTGCACTGAGATTTGAGTTCTGATTCTACCCTGCTTGTGTTCCCAGCTAGTGGAACTTGTTTGGGTCATTTCTGCTGCTCTGTGTTTGAAGAGTCTGAGGCTGGCACATTCTGAGATCACAAATCACCACTGGGCCTTTCTCCCCACAGACGGGTCCTCCTTCTTCAGTGATGCCATTTAGGAGGCTTCAAGGTGGGAGGGAAACTACTCCTTGCCCAACCCAACACTCTCATCTCTACCGTCCTTGTCTAATTAACTGTCTACAGTGACCCTCAACTCCCCTAGTTATGAACAGCAGTGGGGAGGAAGAGCAAGATGTGTGTCTCCAGATACACCCCACCCTGAAAAACAGCCTTTGGGCAAAGCAGCCCTTAAATTCTTCCCCTTAGGCAAGAAATTCTCAAGAGTTTTCTACCCCTGTGCTGACAGTATAAGTCATGTGAACACAAACACGGGTAGGATACAAGCAGATCCAAAGCAAAGCACTCTAGCATTTTACTGGGCTCATTCACCCTCTTCATCACACCAAGAGAAAGTGACATGGGTACCATGCCCTGGGAGAGAACCTGATTTGAAACTGTGACCTTGCACCACGACTCAGGCCTGGGTGATAAGGTCTCTTGCATGGGGGGCACCACTGAGATAGTAAATCCTGGCATATTTCTATTGGTCTTGCAGTTTTTAGCTGACTTTTCAGCTCCTCTAGAGAGCTACCCACTTCCACCCAGATTGTTAGCTGCACCCCTCAGGCTGGGCTCTCATCAGTGCAGAGAGCTGCTGCTATCGCTGCACAGATGTTCTCTCAAATGTGAACATTTGGAGGGCACAGCTGGCTCATCTTCTTCCCACAGCTGTTTCTTAGCACCTGTATCCCCCAGCTTGCTTTCCCCACTGCACAGAGGTTGTGTGGGCTAATTCTGCTGCCTGTGATTGGGCTGAAAGAGGAGTGCACGGAGAGCTGGGTTCTGACTCTGAGGCAAGAATGCCCTTTTTATCTGGTATGTTAGGTTGACAAGCATCGCCCTTGGTTTTCCTGCCTCCCTATAGCTGGGCTCTGGTTCTGTCCACTGAGCATCTCCCAGGCCAGGTGCAGAGGGTGGCAAGAGAAATGCATTCCTGGTTGAGGAGGTGAGTGTGCTGGCGAGCTTTATATCACCCCGTCGCATGGAGGATTCAACTGAAACTGGAGCTCAGATACGCCAGAGATGACTGCCTCAGGGACTGCAAGGCCACTGGTCTCCTGATGTCTGGGAACACTTGCTTTTTAGGAAAGGTTTTGGAGGTTTTGTTGGCTCAGTCAATATTTATTGGATGCCTACCATGTGCCATGTGTTGGGCTTTCAGGATGAAGCTGACGTGGCTCCCGCCCTCATGACGTTCTGTCTTCTATAAGATCAGGAAAGCTGATGTGGTTCAGTGATGGGCTGGCCTCTCTCACTGAGCCTTGGTGGCAAGACTCGTGCCTTACCCCAGTTAAGGCCTCTGTGCCTGTCTCTCTAGCTTGTTTTCCCACTTCTCCAAAACCTTCCCCATTCTTGCTTTTATCTTGTCCTGTCTCCCTTGCTGCTTTCCCTTCATCCACCTTTCCCATTGTTCCTGCCTCTTTGCTTGCTGAAAATTCCACCCAGATGGATAAACAGACTGTGGTGCATGCACACAGTGGAATATTACTCAGTGCTACAAAGAGATAGGCCATCACGCCCTGCATGGAGGAGCCTTAAAAGCATATTGCTATGTGAAAGGAGCCAGTCTGAGAAGGCTACAGTCTGCATGGTTCCAACTACGCAACATCCCAGAAAAGGCGAAGCTACAGAGACAGTAAAAAGCTCAGCAGGTGCCAGGGATTTAGGGGCAGGGAAGGAGGGATGAACAGGTGGAACACAGGGAAATTTTGGGGCAGTGAAACTGTTCTATATGATACTGTAATGACAAATACATGTCATTATGTATTTGTTAAAACTCATAGAACTGTACAACATGAAGTGTCAACCCTAATGTAAACCATGGACTTTAGTTGATAATAATAAATCAATATTGGTTCATTATCATAAATGTATCACAGCAACACAAGCTCGTCATAATAAAGGCAACTGTGTGGCGAAGAGCGGGTATATGGGAACTTTCTGCACTTTCTGTTCAATTTTTCTGTAAACCTAAAACTACTGCAAAAATGAATCACCCTGACCTCACCCTGGCATAGGCTCCAGCATCTCTCCAGAGTTCCCCATTTGGCCTCCCTCTGCCTTCCAGTGAGATCCAGAGATGTTCCCAATTCCACACTGACGCAGCCTCCATGTCTCCCAGCGATTTTTGTCCCCACAAGCGCTGGTCTGTCCTGTGACCGTGCCAGTGAGTTACTGTGCTGACCTTTTGATCTTTGCTCCCATGCCTGGCCCACATGCTCTGGCCTGGAACTCCCGGCATCTCCAGTGAACCTCCACAGTGGCCTTTTGAGTTAACGCGCTGTCCCCTTGCCCATCTCTTGTTAAGACACGGACTGGCCGTAAGATGCTTTTTGCCACCACTGGTACCCCAATCATACCCACCCCTGCCTATTCATCCCCAGATGAGAAACCTGCCAGGAGAGAATCTGACAGAGAGCAGTGACAGGTGGCTGGAGTCTCTCACCTGTGGCCTTCCTGTAGTCCTCCACCTCACTCACGCTCCCGGCTAGAACCTGCCACATCTTGTTAGGAGTCTTAGGGGCAAGGGGCCCGAGGTGACATCTTCCTCTGCATTTCCTGCGCTGCCAAGAAGAACGCTGAGGCTCCAACCAGTCACCGTTTTACAACCGCTCACTGGGTACAGCCCCTGTTAATCATTGATCTGCATATTAAAGCACGCAGGGTTTTATCAGTACTCATGGGGATGGGGAAGGAAAGAAAATCCTTTGCTGAAAAACACCAGGACACACTTTGTTTCAGACAGTGCCGGGGCCAGAGCTTGCGGTGAGGGGACAGCCAGCGCACACGTGTCTGTGGGGTTGGCTGGGAGTGGAGGGGTGGGGAGAGGACCTTGGTCTTTAACAGGCTCTCAGCAAAAATTGGAAACTGATTTTGAAGGAAAATACTAATTCTCAAGCTTCCAGGAAAAGCAATCTATGAACTCGTGTGAAATATAGCAGCGGTCCCCAACCTTTTTGGCACCAGAGACTGGTTTCATGGAAGACAATTTTTCCATGGACTGGGGGTGGGGGTGGGGGAGCCCTGGGGCGGGTCGGGGAGAGGAGGAGCTCAGGCTGTGATGCGGGGGCCCTGTTTTCCTAACAGGTCATGGCCAGGAAGTGGCCAGGGCCCAGTGGCTGGGGACAGCAGAAGTATAGGATCTGATAAAGACCAAGAGAATGGTTCATTCTGACACCATATTCAACAGTCCTGTACTGAACCTGCACTCCATGGAAGGCTGAGCTGGGAAGTTTGGGCTCAATCCTGTAGGCTGTGAGGAGCCACTAGGTAGAAAGTAACAAGAGCCAGAAGGTAACGAGTGTGTACGGCAAGATGAAAGGGAGAGTAAAGGGCAAATAAAGTAGAGGAGAAGCAAAGGGAATGAAAAATAGTCTCATTTTCTTAAAGGTTCTCATGCGCCTGCTCAGAAACCTGGACACACCTGGAGACAGGGGATCCTATGACAGCAAGCACAACTGGGGACCTTCAAGGCTGACTGGGACTCCCGAAGGACTTCTCCAAAGCCTGACTCCACTGGCTGGGCGATTGGAAGGAAAGTGAATACAAGGCCGAGGGAAGGCTGGGACCTTAGCGAGCAAGAGCAGAACAAGAACCCCTGCTGGTAGGGACTGCCTCCTCAGGAAGACTGTTCCTGCTAAAATCTTCCCCTCCGTCACCCAGGCTACCACGTGAGGATTGCTGGGCAGGGGAGAAGCACCTAACTCCCGTGGGGACTGGCAGCAGCCCCAAGCCACGGGCAGGACACCACTGTGTTTGCAAACTGGGCTGGGTGAAGATTACTCAAGACTTTCCCCGAGGAAATGGGTCTGGGGCATCTTAATCAGTTCAGCGGCTGTAGTAAAGTATTGTGGGCTGGCTGGCTAACAGACAACAGAAACTTACCCCTCACTGTTCTGGGGCTGGAGATCTGAGCTCAGAGTGCCAGCACGGGCAGGCTCTGCTTAGGGCTGCAGACTGCTGCCTTCTCATTCTATCCTCATATGGCGGGATGAGAAGAGAGAACACTGGTGCGCTTTTTATAAGGGCACTAATTCCATTCATGAGGGCTCCATCCTCATGACCTAATCACTCCCTGCCCAAAGCTTCCATCATATTGGGGCTTAGGATTTCAACATAGGAGTTTTGAGGAGACACGACATTCAGTCCAGTTCAGGGGTAGAAATGTGTAGGTCCTTGGGAACCACTGTCTTCTGACTCCAGCTACTTTTCAAATCCAAGTAGATCAGTTTGCCAAGGACGTCAGCCACGATGAGAGGTCACAAGTCACAAGTAGGGAAGAAGGAAAGTGAGGTTGGCTCTACCCATGTGCTTGTAGGATAGGGGGGTTCATAGGCTTATTGGGAATGTTTGAAACTATAGTCTTTTTTGTCTTTGTTTTTCTTTCTGTGAATATTAGTCAGCCACAGACTCAACTCCTCCCCTTCTGGCTGCTTCCCCAGGTCTACCCAAGTGCTGGGCTTCCCCATGGGAGGGGTCCCTCATTGATCAGATCTGGGAGTGACCCCTGGATTAGGGCCCACGGGGATGATTATGACTCAGCAGAATGTCGCTTGTCCTGGGTTTGCATCGGTGCCGCCACTCCTCAGCATGGCTGCTTCTGTCACTCACACCAGCCCCTCATCCCACCTGTTCAGTCCTTGAGGCTGGAGAGAAGGACCTGCAGGACCTAGGTCCGGGTGGAGGCTGACGATGAGCCAACTAACCTGGTACCATCGCCCAGAGAGCACTCTCCGGCCTGTGGCCGAGACCCACTCCCTCAAGGAAGCCTCCCCCTCCAGTGACTGCTGCTCAGAGCCTGCCCCTGAGTAAATCTGCAGACTGGAGCGCAGCTCCAAGAAAGCAAGGGTCAGGGTCTCCTCCCCACTTGGGTTTGTCACTTTGGCTCTGCATCGGCCCCTAAAGGCACTGCTTGGATGCGCAATGGCATGAAGAGGACTGAGCCCAAGGAGCGACACCCACCCTGGTTAGAGGGAAACCCACACTGACAGAGGCGGGCAGTCCGGGAGTGCTGTGCTGTGGTGTGCTGGAACTGTTCCTCCAGCCAGCCCCCCAATCCCATTTCCAACAGCCTGCAGCCTCCCTCCAGGCCCCCAGGGACAAGGCAGCCCTGCTCTACTTCAGCAATTTGCCAACGCTGCTGGAAGTTTATCATCCTTCTGTAGACATCTCAGGGCCCCTGTGAGTGCAAGGCTGAGGGCAGGCACATCGAGAAGCCTTGTCCTGAGAAGGCTCCCTTTTCCTGTTCCAACCGTGCTGGCCCCGGGCCCTATCAGAGTATCGCTTAGCAAGGTCACCTCACCCTTGCCAAGGCAAACAAACTGAACACTTTATTATAACGTGCCCTTGACTCTAAGGAACGTTTCCCCAGTTCTGAGTGCAGCTGCACAGCTGATAACCTTCAGCTGGCATTGGTTCCTACAAGATGCTTACAGGATTCTGTTTTTTTTTTATTTTTATCTCATTGAATGGACTGGACAGACATTGGCATTTCACATGTTTTCTCTTTGCCTCTCTCTTTCCTCAGATGTCAGAGTGAGAATTCCTGGCCCTAGTTTCTTTGCTCCTGCATTTAGTAAACTGGCTGTTTAATCTTATTCGATTTTATTTTATGTTTTATTATTTGTAGTTAAGTAGGTGACACTAGTCCTATAAACAGAAAAATATTTTGGCTGCTGAAAGAAATTTTTTTTTTTGGTTTCTACCACTTCGTCTTTGTTCTCTCTTTCCTCCCCAACCCTCTTCACCACCAAAAAGTCTGTAACACCTGCCTGGTTTGGGTCTTAAAGTTGGTCGCGTGGACTGTGCTTACGGCCGCTCTGCCAGTGTCTCAGCCGTGCGTCCTCATCGCTCCCTAGGTAAGCTGCTAGTCAATGATCTGCTTTGGACAAGAGGCCTGCAATCCTCCCCACGGCCAGCTGATCCCACCTCCCGAAAGCGTTTGCTCTTAGATGACAACCACCAGCACAATAACAACAGCCAAGGTCAAAGGGGCTGACGATGAGCTCCCGCCAGGCTGGGTTTACAGCTCTCCCGAGCTGGCCACCGAGAAGCGGGGTCGGTCCCTTGGCAGGATGCTCTTGCGTTGGACCAGAGCTTCTCCTCTGAAGCAGGAAAGACAAGGCAAAAGGCAGAGAAATGCCACTCGGAGCCACCAAAATGTTCCAGAGACTCGCGCAGTTCCCAAATCCATGGGTTTTTCTTAAGGATAAAGAAATGCTAACTGCAGATCAGCAGAAAGACAGAATTCAACGCAGACCCCATTTCTTTCCTCCCCCTGAGCCAGGCTGTGTAATTTTGTGGGCATTTTTCAGTTTAAGATATCCCACATGTGAAAGTAGTTAGATTGTAAGACAGACAACATATCTGGTTGAAAGACAAATGCCATTTTCTGAAAGGAACAGCTATGATCTGCTTTGTGGTACTACCGGGCTCAGAATAGTAATAATTCTCACTATCTCCTGTGATTATGGCATAAAAGTTTTCAAGATGCCATTTTATAGTTATAAATTTACCTTAAAGAGGTGAAATTTAGGGGAAATTCTTAAAAAAGTTTTTAAAACAATTTCCTTCAAAAAATTGAAATTTGAAAGAAAAAAAACCCAACTCATCTGAAATATATTTTCCCCCTTTACAGTTACCCTTTATAATTATCTAAATAAAATCTTGTTATTAAGTGAGCAAAACAATGACCACATAATTTATCTTGATATTCCCAAATAAAGTGACAGTGAATCTGTAAAGGAGAAATAAAAATTAATATTTTATATGTTGTAATTTCCATATTTTCTTGCTCCCTTCTTCTTCATAGATTCCAAATTTGTCCCCTAAGGCATCAAAAATTACCCAAATATTATATCTATTATCACAACTAAATAGAAACTCAAGACTGAATGAATATAGGAGAAAAAATGCTTTGACAAACTGTCAAAAAATAAAAAGTAGGAATTAGTGTTGGTCAGTCCAGTCCCTACCAAAGTGTGGCTGTGAGTTTTAGAAAATACGAGATTTCTTTCCTGCTAGCATAGTCCTCCGAGCTCTGATGGCTCTGATGATTGGCAAGAAAGAAAAGGCAGCACAGGACAAGGGGTGACTCTTTGAAACTGGCTGGTGGTCTGGGGCATGGTCTGGCAATGTCCTGGACATATCTCCCAGAGCCTCATTTTCTCTCTTTGTAAAATGAGAAAAATCTTTTACAGGGCCATCATGAGGTTTAGAGATAATATATGTAACACACCTGTCCCGTACAGCAAGTACCAAGGAGGTACTTAATAAATGGCAGCTTTCATGATAGTCATGACTTTGGACACAAAAGCAAATCAATTCCATCTTGACCACAGTCTGCCCCAGAACCTGCCCTCTGAAAGCCTTGTTTGCTATAAAGTGACAATGACCCTTGCTAGTCATTCTCAGAATATAAAAACCCTGAGGGCAGAAACTATATCTACCTAGTTTGTTGACTGACAATTGCTTTGCCCAGCAGCCAGTGAAAGGGCTCTCAAAAATACACTCTTTGTAAATGACAGCCTAATTTCACTTAGTGGGTTTTTGTGCTGCAAGGAAATGGAGATCCTCTAATGGACATATTTTCCAAGAACAAAGCTTTTTTAATCAAGCTGTCTTGGCAGCTGAAGGGAGTATGGTACTGAGGGAAGAGCCCAGAGTTTCTGGGCATTGACAAGAGGTGTCAGGACACTAGAAAGGCTCTCTCAATTCTAATGCTAAGAATGGTACCTTGCCTTTGTACAGTGCTCTCCAGCTCAGAGACCCTAGGCATGCCTGGCCTGGCTGGATCCTCCCCTATGAGATATCAGGCCAAATAGCATCAGTCCCATTTTCTAAGAAGCCAACAGTTGAAAGAGTTAACAGATTTGCCCAGGATCATACAGAATGGAGGTAGGGTTAGAATTCCAGATCTTTCCTTTGCAGAGTACTTCATCTTCAGATCTTTTATCCTTCTTGCATTGTTTATAAGGGTGTACTTTTTCCTCCCAAATTTTAACTGTATAGCACTAACAAATTCTATGGCTCAATACACAGGTCTAGAGATGAGTTCTGTCTCTATCAACTTGTGTAACTTTGGGCAATTCTCTTAAGCTCCCTGAACCCTAGCTTCTTCATTAAATGGGAATAGTAAAGATAGTACTGAAAATTATGAAGATTAAAAGCAATAAATGAATGTAAAGTTATTAGAATGGTATCTGTGCTTGTTCTAGCCTTTGGAGTAACTCCTCTTCCTCACACATAACTTCCAACAAATATTGATCCCTAGTAAGGGATTTGAAGGCTACAGATATTCAAAACACAGGAGATGACTGGTAAAATCACAATGTTTGAGTCATATTGTAAGAATATATTTAACATTTGCATTTCCAAGGAAAATGATACACTATCCATTTGGTGTGTAAAGTAAGAAGACAGCCTTAAGGCGTGTTTGGATGTTATTAATATCAATGCATATACAGAAGCACTTGCAAGACCTGTCTGTCCTGTTCTGACTTCAGCCTACACGCCAGTGTCTTTTCCATTTTCTCCATGAAGATTTAAACAAAACCAAACAACCAATATTTACCAGGGACATAATCTCTCTTTGAGATTTATTGCCTTTAACTTTTAGTGTTTTGGATAGTAAATACAATTGCAGCATTTGAAGCATCTCAGAGGTCTCTGTTCAATCCAGTAATATTCTTTGCATGTCTTTCTAGAAGTCTTTACTCTTAAGAGGGTGAGGCTACTGAGTTCCAAATGTCTGATATCCAATAGCCATGAATGGGCAAAGAAAAAGGTATTTGGAGACATGACGGGGTGAGTTCCCTTCACTCCTGACCTCAAGACCTGTGTTATCATAGATATTAACCTTTTCAGTTTCAGACTTGGCCAGTTAGCTAACCTATTCTGGAAGGCAGCCTTTACTCTTCAATACTGGCATCAGTAGAACCCAGACAAATGCACAAAGACCTCTAGATCAAGAGAGGGTAAAGTATCGTAGTTAGGCCCAGAGACTCTGGGGTCCGATTGTCTGGGATCACTACCAGCTGTGGGGCGTTGGACATGTTACGTAATCTCTTTATGCTTCAGTTTCCTATCTGTAAGGTGGAGATGATAATAAGAGAAACTACCAACTGCTTCTCACACATAATTTATATATTTCCATTGAGAGCTCTTCGGACCAATATGGTGTGGTGGTCATTAGCATTTGGAGGGATGAGTGCAATGTAGAAAATCATGGTCTTTGAATCAAGAGACCTGAGTTCACGTTCTCTGCTGACTGTGACTCCCCCAAATCACAGATCAAACCACTTAGCACAGCATTCAAGGCTCTTTACAATCTGACCCCAACCTACTTTTTCAGTCATTCTTGCTGTCACCTCCTACTTCTCTTTGTGCTCTTGCCCATCAGACTATTTGTAAATGCCTATTTACCAGGGACACCAACTCAGTTTGTGTGTGCTGTTTCCTCTGGCAGGATTGCCTCCTCTGTCTTCCAGTGTGTTCGTTAACTGCTGCCCCTTCTGGCCATGACTGCCTTATGGCTGTCTCCTCCACTAGACTGTCGCAGAGAATGGTTGCCTTTTCATATTGGTGTCTGATATAGTGCCCAGCACACTGTGGGCAGGCAGCACTGTTTATAAGTGATTGAGAGATTAAATGAATGTATTTTAGTTAAGTTTCTTAAGAATGGTGAACATGCCTGGTGCCTCCTCCAGGAAGCCGAGGGGCTGGAGGGGACAGTGAGTCTCTGGCCTGCTGCTCGCCCCACCGTGGACGAGGTCGAGGTGGAGTTTCTGGCCTAGAAGAAGCTAGTTACCATTATCCTTAGCTTCAGTCTGGACAAGATCTACCTCATTGCGGGGGCAAGGGAGACCTGGGGTCTTTTAACTCTGGTTTCCCAGTGGAAGTGCATCTGTGGTTGGCAATTTAACCTGAAACAAAGAAATGTCAGTTGCTCCCTCTGGAGTGGATGGATGTAGAAAAGTTAGAGAAGATGAGAGATCATAAACGAACAGAAGAAACTTTTACCCCAATGCCTAGCCTTAGTACATGGAACTTACCAACTCCTGCTAAATCGTGCTTCAGATAATATCCCGAAAGCAAATGAGACCCGGACCCTGGTCTACAGAAGGCTTGCTGGGGGATGTGTGAGTGCCCAGGACATGACAGCAGTACTTGTGGTTCTGGAGCTCCAGAAACATTTTTGAATGTGTGAAAAACATGAGTAATGGCGCAGGGAATGGGTTCACGGTATTGTTGGAGAAGCAACAAGTTTGTGATTAGTTCTTGACACTCAGCTCCCTGGAATGCTGTTCAATTCCACATCTATTTCTTCTAGAAGCCAGATTTTCTTTTATGAGAGAAAGAAAGCTTTAGGCAAATAAGTTATTCTCCCTAGAAGAGCCTCAGTTCTCCTGCATGAAACTGTCACGCACGGGTGCATGTTCAGGCACAGTTAGGTGTGGGTACATGGGAGTGGCGACTGGCTGAGGGCTTCTTTCCCCTTCTTGATCCTGATTTCTGGGGCTAAATTTAGCTCCTCCCACAGAGGTTGCTCACAGAGGAGGAGGGCAGATGGGGCAGCCAGTGATGCTGACCACGGCTTATCCTCTCATCCCAATCAACAATAAGAATGAAATCAACTCCCACCAAAAAAAAAAAAAAAAAAAGAATGGAGATCATAATAATGCCTCCTTTCACTTTAGAAAATTATCTGAGAGCATCTGTTTGAAAGTAAAGTAATAATACAACATACACTAACAATGAAGTCCTCACTAAAGACATGAATGTAATATGGCCTTAGGCCATTCTTACACTCCTTTGAAAGCCTGACAAAGCATTCAAGTGGTGATTATTTTGTGTCCCTGAAAATGTCAGAGCAAATTCTTTTGTATTAACATCTGTCCTCTGACAAATGGGTCATGTTGCATAACGACCCCATTATTGGCCTTGTTCCTAAATGTTATAAATCCCCGATTGACTTCTCATGGTCAATTACATCTTGAGTAGATTTTGCTCCCATAGGGCACTGGGGAGAGGAGAAGGTCTGAGACAGCCATTTCTTTCATTTGGCTCTGAAAGGGACACCAATTACCAGGCCATCTTGCTGATATGTTGCCTCATATGCTTCCTTGCTTGAGAACTATTGTTTCAGAAAGACTGAGCTAATCCTCTGCTATAGGCAGTAGAGAAGTGAATGGATTCTCGTGCTCTAGAACTTGGGCTGTTGGCAAAATCCTTTGGATGTATTTAAATATCTGGTTATGCCAGGGGTGATAGTGGCCAAAGTGGGTGTCTTACTTAGCAGAGCATTTTGTTGAGTGTATAATTAGCAAGACCCACTGGTTGGAAGAAAAGAGACAAAGAACCAACATTTCTTCTTATCATGTCCAGGGAAAGATAGTTGAAATCATTAGGCTGAGTCTGACATCATCACAGAGAGGCAGACATCATCCTGTTGTGCCAGAACTTTGGACCCAACACCATTCTGCCCACCTGTGGTCTGATGTAGAGAGGTATAGAAACCTACTAAATGAAAAGTCCAGTGTCTGGAGGTATTAATACAGCTCTGATGGGGCTCTGTGCTAGTCTATCACAGCTTTGCTAGTAACTTACCAAACATTCAATAAAGAGAGCAATAATTCATCTGAAGCAAGCAAAGTGTTATTGGGACTAACTTATTTCTTGAATATGGTTTCCTAACAGCAAAGCTCATCTTGCCATTTAGTGGGAGAACATGGGAATTTTGAGCCTTTACCAAAAGCTCAGAATAGTATAAAGTTATACTGAATATTCTGGGTAGGCAGTTGAGCTTTCCCTATTTGAACCTTGATCTTTGTTTGATATCCTTAGTGTTGCAAGTCAAGATTGAGAAAGTCAGATTGATTTTTTTTTTTTGAGGGTCACAGTGGTCACCACAGAGAACAACACAGCTCTAATTTTTATTGGCAGATAAAAGGAAAATCAAAAGGGGAAGGAACATATGTGTTTCTTAGAAATATTGTTATTGGGGGCAGTGTTTTCATGGTACTTAAGGGAGTACATATTTCGAAGGCTAATCGAGTGACACTTTTCATTCAAAAGAAGATCAGAATTTAACTTTGTCATCTTACTCTTAGGTTGGAAAGTATCCCCAACTACTCAGTCGAGAAGATGAGATATTTAGCTATGTTTTAAATCTTATGATGAAGGTGGGCCTCTTTTCTGAGAGAACAGGCTTTGGGATTTCTCATAATGAGCAGAGGTTACTATGCTGAAGGCTTAGCCTTAGTATCTGGGCTAGTTAATATTATTCTCCAAAGACTCTTATCTCACCTGTCTTATCACCCCCCGCCCCATGTAATAATGCAATCTAATTCTAGAAGCTTTCCTGGTAGACATAAAGGACAAAATTTTAAGAAATAGAGAAAAAAAAAATACATTTGTATGAGAATCAAAGGATTTTTTAAACAATACAGGAGACTCTTCACAAATTCTAAAGACTGGATTTACCAGTCCCACTCATGATAATGACAGAGGTAGGAGAAAGACCTTAAATTACCCAATGCAAAAGATCATGTTTTATATATCTCTATATGTCTACTTTCTAGTAAGGCACCTGATATATCATGGGGCCTCAATAAATATTAGTTGATAGCACCACATCTTCTGAGACCTAGACATAATTGCCCTTTGAAGAAAGTAACAAAAATATGGTTAACTAGCTTCCTGCCACCTTTATACCCCAGGATATCTGGGTGTCTGTTAAAGGGTTTTCTTGGTGAGAGAGCACTTCAAAATGCTAAAGACTGCTAAAGAGCTCATTATGTGTCTGAATTTCTTTATGCATGTAAACTAGAGAAACATGCAATTTGTTCATACAAACATGGGCATGATTAAATGAGGAATGTAGCCAAGATTCATGGGAAAATATATAGAATGATAAATCTTAAAACTGCAAAGAACTTAAGACATTTATTAGATTTCTGGAAAGAAGTCCCTATTTTCAACTACTTTAAAGGATATGAAGTGGGAAAGGAGGGAGAAGGAAAATTCTAAACAAACCCAAAACCCAGGACCCAAAGTTAGTCTCATAGCCAGAAACTTGGAAGACCCCTGGCAATGAATTGAGAACCAGAGTTGTTAACCAACACATTATTTGCTATTGGAAACAAAATAAAACTGTTAGCTTCCTCAAAGAAGTTAAAGAGACACAGTTCACTCCTTTCCTGAAAACTGTTCAGCTGTCCCTCTACTGAACAGAACCATCTTTGACCCAGCAGAGCAGCCCTTCTATACCTGTATAAAAATATCAACCCTCCAAAAACAATGACATTGGATGTTAGAAAACTGGCAGTGTCACACTGGATCCTGGAACACATGTCCAGCAAGTAAAGACTTCATGGGTGGGGAGTGGGGAGAAAAAAAGAGTCCTAAAAGAAGAGCATCCAAAGATGATGACATTTTGTGTTCTCTATTTTGCCTTCAGAAGAATTGGCAGTGGAAGAAGAGAAGATCCTATCTCAACGCAGAAAACTTCATCAGTAGCATTCCTCTTAAAAGCTGATATTGAACTAGAACATGTCATTCTGCCCTCCAGCTGTAGACCAGAAGACTTACAGCCTAGTACATATCGAGCAGGTTTAAGAACACATTGCGCATGTTAAATGTTCACAAATATTGGATCTAAGTAGATTGATTTTCATTCCAGGATGAGTAAGCATGAAAAATAAATAGCAGAGAGTGGAAAATTTGCCTAACAAGAGAACTGAAACATCATCTCAAAGGCAATTTTAGAAAACTGTTTCTCATCTTAAATTGACTGTGGAAAAGGACAGGAAAAGCACAGGTAGCCATTATGAGATAAAAATAGGAAGGAAAAGGGAGGTGGATGAGATAAGGAGGGATTGTACGGAAGCCAAAATGAAAGATTATTTGTCCACTAAAGGCAGTAATAAGTAAAACTGACATTATAGGAAACTAAATCAGGTATGCCTTAAAACATAGGTGCCCTACATTATACAATCTAAAAGGAATAAATGAGATAAAGGATGGCAGATACGTAAACTGGGGAATAGAAACAAATTAGTGATAACTTGTACTCATGAAAGAGACCAGTGATCACAATGAGATAGCTAAAATGAGAGTGACAGCACCAAATTTTGCCAAGGGTACTGAGTAACTGAAACTCAAAAATTTCTGGTAGGAGTGTAAAATGGCACAAAGACTTTAGAAAATGTTGGCCGATTCTTAACATTTAAACATGTACCTATCCTTTGACTCCAAAATTCCTCCCCTATGTAATTATCCAAGGAAAATGTGGGTACAGGGTGTGTTGCTTCAGTGATGTATGTACTGAAGGCCCTGACTTTACCACAGTGTAATATATCAGTGTAGCGGAACTACACTGGTACCTTATGCATATATACGAATAAAAAATAAAAGGGAAAATATGTCCACAAAAAACCTAATGCAAATGTTAATAGGAGCTTTATTTATAATAGCCCACAACTGCAAACATGCCAGGTGTCCACAGGAGAATCAATAAACAAATTAGAGTATATTTGTATAACACAATACTACTCAGCAATAAATAAAATAAACTACTGATACAAGCAACAACATGGAAAAATCTCAAAACACATGAAAAAGAAGTAAAAATAAGTGAAAGAAATCTAATATATGATATTGCATGATTTCATTCACATAATATTTGGAATAGGCAAAACTAATCTATGGTGATAAAAATCAGATCAGTGGTTACTTTTTCGGTGGTGGGATTTGTGGGAAGGGATATGAGGAAATTTTCTGGAGTGATGGAAATGTTCTATATCTCAACAGGGATGTGGTTTATGCAGATAATGCATTGGAAAAATTAATCAAACTGAGCAAATACTTATGGTCTATGTATTTCACCGGATATTAATTATATCTCAATAAAGAAGGCATTTGAATTAAAAACATTTTTAAAAGAGAATAAAGAAAATGTAATGAAACAAATATTCGAAATTTTAAAAGAAATTAATAAAGACAACTTCTCCGAGGTAATGGAAGATTTGAGTCTGTAAACTGAAATGATTTAGTAAGTACCATGTAAAATGCATAAAAAGAGCTCGCACACAGATATATCATGACAAAATATTTGAATTTTAACGGCAAAGTAAAACTTGTAAACATTCTAGATGATAAACAGGTTATTAACTAAGAAGGACAGCTGTGGATGATCTCAGATTTTTCCACCATATGACTAAATGCAAAAGGCAAGAAAGATGGCGAGATAAGAATTTCATACCCAGACAAATCGTTCTTTATAGCTAAGGCCAAGAGAAATTCATTCTAACCTAATCAAGAGATTAAAAAAATATATGACCTACTTTTTCTACTTAGGATAATTCTTGGATATATCCTTTAGTTGCTTGAGAGAGAAATTAAAATCAAAATGTAAGATATGAAAAATTAGTTGTATAAAAAGACAATATTTATGGATGTAGAAACCAGATAACCATAGAACTGCTTAGGAATGTAATGTACAATGCTTATATTGCTGAATACATCAAATAATTCACAAAAGAGAAGTCATGTAATATAAAATATTTACTGACAGTAATTTGAATACAAAATGTTAAATTATTCTTATTAATACTAAAAAAAGAATTGGAATGGACTAAATTTCTCATCTTTGATGGAGTTATTCAAAGATATTAATTCATTCTGAAGTTGATTAGAAAAATACATGGTTATATCTTTGACTTTGGTAAGTATAAAATATGGGTAGAAATGTTTTGGAAATTGTAAATGTAACCACTGTGGAAATAAAAAAGATGGGACTATCTTCTAATTTACTGGGAAAAAAAGCAAAACTAAACCAAAGTCAATATAGAAAAAGATAGATCAGAAAGAAAAGACAAGAAAGCACAAAAATTATTTTCAAAACCAGGAAAAATTAAATTAATATAATTTTTACTGTCATAACAGATGTAAATTTCTAAATGAGAGAAAAATACTTCTGTGGTCAAATACATTTAAAAATTACTGTGTTAAACTCAATTGAATAGTTTATTACAGGTCTCAGATTCTTAATACGTTAATATAAATTTTGACATTTCACTTTGACACTTCTTGTTTTATGTTTACTATGAAAGTACATCCTCATTTTTCAAACACACGTTTTGGCTTGTGATTTTCTTTCACATTTTTTTAGAGCAATTTTTGTGAAAACATAGATAAGCCAAAAATTCGCATTATTTTCAAATAAGAGTTCCGTCATGGAACCAATGCAGCACAGACAGCTCCAAATATCAACAAAGCATGTGGGAAGGATGTGGCTAATGAACACACAGTATGACGATGGTTTGAGAAGTTTCCTTCTGGTGATTTTAATCTTGAAAATGAGCCATGTGGGCAACCCGACACCAAGGTGGATAATGATAAGCTGAAAGATGTAGTGGAAGTGAATCCATCTCCACCTACACGTCAATTAGCAGCAAGGTTTGACATTACTAGTTCAACAATATTGGACCATTGAAACAAATGGGCAAGGTTAAAAAAGAAGCTGGACAGATGGGTACCGCATGAATTAAATAAGTGTCAGCAGGGAAATCATCTTGAAGCTTGCCTTTCTTGTCAGGACATAAAAGTGAACCATTTCTATACCATATCATTACGTATGATGAAAAATTGATTCTTTTTGACAATTACAAGCATTTGGCACAAAGGTTGGATAAAGACAAGTGCTAAAACACAATCCCAAACCTGATATTCATCACAAAAAGCTAATGGTGTCTGGTGGTCCAGCACTGGTATTATCCACTACAACTTCATGAAACCTGGTCAATCCATTACAACGGATCTCTACTGCAACCAATTGGACAAAATAATGAGGATGCTTGCGATTAAGCAGCCACGATTGGTCAATAAAGACAGGCTAATTCCCTTGCAAGACCACATGGTGCACAAACAATGCTGTTCAAACTATAGCAGCTGGACTTGGAAGCTGTCTGTCATCCACTGTATTCAGCAGACCTTGCACCAACTGACTACCACTTCTTCCAGGCTTTGGACCTGCTTATATGAAAAAATATTCAATTCTCAACAAGCTGTGGAAAATGTCTTTCACTCTCTAGGTTTCTTTGCTGTTGGCATAAGCTACCGTTAAGATGGCAAAACTATGTCGGTAGTTTGGAAGCATACTTTGAATAATTATACTGCTTCTTGTTTGAGATATATAATAAACTACATTTTTTGAGTAGAAATAGGACACTTCATATTTAATGACCTAAAATATTAGCTTCTACAGAATATACTTTGAAAAATGTTACACAAGAGGCAATCTTGAAATTGATATTAAGATAGGATGTTCACTGTTATCATTATTATTTAACATTAGAAGTTGTGATCAATACTATAAGACACTGAATAAAAATTAGCTGCAATTATTTGAAGAAGAAAAATTATCATTATTTACAGATATCATAATTTTAACTAACTTTAACAAACTTTTAACTAAAAACTCCTTAATTATAATCAGCTAAACAGTCAGCTAGACAGCAAATATATATACATTAATATTTATCCTATAGTCTAGCAATACTAGAGAGAAGATATAGAAAAATGATCATTCATAATGAAAAACTAAAAGTATAAAATAAATAAGAATACCTCAACAAGAAAGATGCATGACCTATGTGAATAAGAATAAAACTATAAAGTTTTAAAAAGAAATATAAAAAAACATGCAAGTAAGTGGGGAGATACTCAATGTTTATGAGCTGAAAATATTAAAAAGAATGTCAGTTCTGATTTAATATATTCCCAATCAAATTACCAATGGGAGATTTTACATGTGTGTGTATGTGTATACATACTCATACACACACACCTACACACATATATACTTTTCTAACTTTCAAAATCATTTTAGAGTTTCACCTAGGAGAACACGTGGGCAAAAATAAATAAATCAATTTTGATAATGAAAAGTGATGAGAGTATGCATGCCTTACTAGTTCAAATGTTTCATAAGACTCAACCCGGTGTGGTGCTGGTCCAAGAATTGACATATCAATATAACAAAATAGATTATTCTGGAATAAACAGTATGCTATGAATAAGAACTTAATATACACTGACGCATTGCTTGTCCAATGAAAAGGGATGACTTATGCAACATACTCCCTGCCCATCATCATCATCTCTCCTGGCCTGTTGCAGCCCCTCAGTGGTCTCCTACTCACACCTGACCACTGCTCCCCCAACCCCTTCACACACACACACTCTCACACGCATACACACACACACACACTCTCTCTCCCCCTTTCTCTCTCTCTCCATGTTCTAGGTAGGGAGGACATTTAGGTCACTGATCAAGAACCTTAGCACATACTGTTTCCTCTCCCTGGATTCACATTGCCATGTCTCCTCATTCTCAGCTACAGAGTTGTTTCCTTCCAGAAGCCTTCTCTTACCTCCCAAGTCCAGATCAGGTGCCTCATACCACCCTGTCCTTCCCCTTGCATAGCTTATAACTGCTGTCCCCAACCCCCTACCCCACACCCGGCCACGGTACCAGTCTGTGGCCTGTTAGGAAACAGCTGCATAACAGGAGGTGAGCGGCAGTTGAGGGAGGGAAGCTTCATCTGTATTTACAGCCACTCCCCATAGCTCCTGAACTCCACCTCCTGTCAGATTAGTGGCAGCATTAGATTCTCATCTGAGCGAGAACCCCACTATGAACTGCGCATGCAAGGGATCTCGGTTGCACGCCCCTTATGAGAATCTAATGCCTGATGATCTGAGGTGGAGATGAGGCGGTGAGGCTGGCACTGGGGAGTGGCTGCAAATACAGATTATCATTAGCAGAGGGTTTGACTGCACAATCAATGGAACGTGATTGAATCATCCTGAAACCATTCCCCAAGCCTCGGTCCGTGGAAAAATTGTCTTCCATGAAACCAGTCCCTGGTGTCAAAAAGATTGGGGACCACTGGCTTATAATATGCTATTTTATAATGGCCTGGTTTTGTTTGTCTATCTCCCTCATTACAGTGTGAGCTCTCAGAAGGCAAAAACGTCTCTACCTTGTTGTTTGTTTTATCCCTGGTATCTCCCTTACTGCCTAACCATAGCACTCAATACATATTTTTTGAATCAATAGCTAAAATATAATCACAAAGGAAAAAGTGGGTAAACTTAAAGCCACAAAAATTTATTAATTTGTTTCTCAAAAATACTTTGAACATAATTAAAAGGCCAATATCAAATTGGGGAAATATTTATAATAGTTATTATAGAGAATAAATTGATATCCTTAAAATATAGAGTTTATTTTGAAAAAAATAAGAAAATACTGACAGCCAACTAAAAATCTTGATAATTAACATAAAAAGGAACTTCATAAAAGAAAAAATAGGAAGGGTGATAAACATATGAAAAAATTAATTGTACCTGGTAATCAAAGAAATGAAAATGAATATTATCTTAGACTTATAAAATTAGCGAAACCAGTACATTCATATGATGGAATGTTACATAAGCTTAAAAAACAAGTTTTTAGGAACTATTTATAATTCCTTACATGCACACATACTATTGACTATCATATAAAATTAAATTTAAGAAAAAGAGCTTGAAAAATAAGTATATAACATATTCATGATTTTTTTAAAAAATGAGAGAGGAAAAAATTTCACCATATATAAACAGTGTTTTTTAAATTTTCTGGGTGATGAGATCATGGGTGATATAATTTTCTTTATTCCATTCTAAAACACCAGAAAAAATGTTATACCAATTTTAAGTCTATACAAGAATCTCTTTTTCAAACATTTCACCAACCTCAGGAACTGGCTTCATAATATACTGAACAGCTGGCATTTATATTCTTATGAAAAATTACTTTCCTCCATCTCCTTAAGGTATCAAATCAAATCAAATAAAACTTTCTTAGATTTCACTGATCAAAGAAAAGACTAAAGATTTTTTTTCCAAGGCAAAATGAGTAGAGAGGTGGTGAAAAACAAAGACAAAAATTTCAGAGTCCAAAGGTACTTAAGACCCACTGTTCAGAATTGAGCAGTCCAGGAGGATAAACCAACTAACTAGCTGGCTTATTGCTGGAAATAACTCATGGAGATGAAATACCAAGTAGATGTTAAAAAAAATTCATGTCTATTCAGTTCTTAAACAAAGTAATTAAATTTCTTTTCTTATCCTCTGAAGTATGTGCCAGAGATCCCAAAGTATTAAAGCCCACTGGGGAGTGTCAATTAAGCTGTGAGGTACGACATTTATTTCCACATGTTCCTGAAGGAAAATATGTTACCTGTGCGATGGTAGGTGGGCTTGGGCCACCTTTTAGTGTATATTTAGAAAGTAGACCAGGTAAGTTACCATCGTTGCCTATCTGTTCTTACCAGCTGCTCTAACCTCTGTGTAAGTCCACAGGTCTTGTCTCCCACAGTGTTCTCCAAAGAGTAGCCTGAGTAGTTCTTTTAAAGAATACCAACCAGATCATGCTATTTCTTTACTTCAAACACCGCAAAAACTTCCTGTGGCTCCTCAAGATCCCGTGTGGCCTGGCCTCTCTCACATTCTCCAGCTTCTTCTCATGTTTTGTGCAGCTTGGTTCAGCCACACTGTGCTTCTTCCATTCCTCCTTATTGGCATGCTCCCTCCTGCCTCAGTGCCTTTGCTTGTCTTGGTCCTTTTACTGAGAAAATTCTTCCTTTTCATCTTGATCTTAAATTAACCATCACTTTCTCAGAGTTGCTCTCTTACAGAATAACATATCTCTCCTTTGTTGTCCTTACCACACTTACAAATGTACTTGAATTCAATTGATACCTGCTCCACGTATATATTAGAAACTCTGTGTGGGCAGAGACCATTCAGCTCACTATTATTTCTCTAGCACTCGGCACCATGTCTTAGGGTTTGAGAGATATTCATTTTATGAATTTTTCAGGATCTTTCCCAATGATGATTATGATAAATTTTAATTTAAATCTCTGCAGAAGACTTTCAAACACAACACAATTTCTTCTATAATTAACCTCAGTAAATTCGGTTAATTTTTCCCACTGGGTCAGGAGGGTAGAGGAGATAATTCAGTGTAAGAGTAGATCTTCCCAGATTAAAAATGTAGCCTTGTCTGGGCAGCAAAACTCAGTCTAGAGTTATTTAGCTCATTATGATAAATTATGTCCAAGATTTTCTCATCCCACAGAAAGCATATGGTTTGTGTAAACTCTTTTCAAGGTTAGTGTCCATCAGAGACAAACTCTAGCTAGAGATCTTGACTCTAAATTACTGCAGGATTATTCCTAGGCAAAGCAGGATGTTGGTTTTGTTCTTACTCTTTTCAACACTGCAGCAAGCTTCATTGTGGTCACAACTAAAGTTTAAAGGAATTATGGAATGCATTAGTAGCCAGCTTAGAGCATTTTGCAAGAGTCAATGTTTTCATTTCATGTAGTTCATTTTGTTCTCCCAAAAATCCTCTGGACTTTTCTCAATTTCTTCACCACTTTCACACTTTTGACTTGGTTTATTGCTTGCCATAGTCAAAAGGTACAACTGGGTCTCATTAAGAAGAGATGATGCGATCAACCTGGAACACTGCATTCCAATCTAATCTCTACACTTCAAGGATTCACAAAGGCTGAAGAGACCCAGTGATGGAGGTCAAGGAGACCTCCAAATGATCAAGAGATGAGGGAGTGGGGGTTGTTTAAGGACAAATCATGAAGATTTCAACTATTCTGTCTGGAAAAATAAAAGCCATAACAGAATATGGTTAATATCAAGACAAATGGGGATAGGACAAATAGACTTATTTCCTAATATTATAATTATGTAAAACCTCTTGCATCAGAAAGAGTTAAGAAAGGGGGGAGAGTATCTGCTATATTATCCAACAGATTATTAAGATACTTGCTACCTCAAGGTGTGTTTGTTATTGACTACAAATATGACAGTAAACAAAGGTTTTAAACAATTTGTATATGACTTGGCCACAGATTCATGATGTAGTGTTAATATTCGCTAACTATTAACAGATTAAATAAATGTTCGGGTAAATTCATGTATGATATGACCACAGATTTGCAAGGTATTAATGTAATACCAACTAAAATATTAATAGGTTAAACAGATTCGGGGATAAATTAATCTATAACAGACCATGGGCCAAATCTGGCTTGCTGACTGTTTTTGATAATAAAGTTTTGTTGGAATACAGCCACACTAATTCACTGATATATTGTCTACAGCTACTTTTGTGTGACAAGGGCAGAATTGATTAAGT
Organism: Cheirogaleus medius; assembly: GCA_008086735.1. Lineage (NCBI taxonomy): Eukaryota > Metazoa > Chordata > Mammalia > Primates > Cheirogaleidae > Cheirogaleus > Cheirogaleus medius. Next base: position 5,985,598 of record VBSM01003039.1, on the reverse strand, counting down.
GTGACAGAGGCCGTATGGACCACAAAACCTAAAAGTATTTACTATCTGGCTCTTTAGAGAAAAATTTTCTGACTCCAGTGTAGAACATATTGGGTATACCCTTACTATTTGAGGTCCACATTAGGTAGGATGAATATAAGTTCTTCTAGATAATCTTTTTTGGTAGGTATAGAATTTTGGCCAGGGCAGCAATTTATGATAATCATTGAAAGAGTCTGAAAAACACACATTAACCAATTACCTGATCATCATATCTTTGGAGGTTTGGTAATCAAGTTAAAGATACTTTCTGAATTTTAGGAAGCTGGCAAGTAAGCAGATTTCTGACTATATTTAGCTCTTTTTGATGTCTTTTAATTCTGGGCTCCCCATATACAAAGAATCATGGCATTGTTGAGAAATGAAATTCAGAAGTACAAAGTGATGTTATAAGGTTAGCTGGAATTAAGATTAGGGGTTTCTGATTTTTAGATCAAAATACTGCACTTGCTTGTATGCCAAGTAGATCAGCAATGTTTTACCCACAGAGAAACTAAAATCATAGTCTTCAGAAATAGTCACTTCCTTTTTTTTCCCCCAGTGAAGTCCCCTAGTACAAAATCAACTTGTAAACATGTGTTATAACATGACTTTGGAAGTCCCCTAGTGCGAAATCAACTTGTATACATGTATTATAACATGACTTTGGTAATCACAACAGCTATATTGCCCAAATGGTTATATAAGAAAACAATTTAGGAAACTATTCCATTGGTAGGCTTTTTTTTGTTCCCACTTTGCATAATGAAACACATATTCTGGAACCAGGGCAAATCCCTGGGTCTGTCTTCTAATGGCACTGTTCAGAATACAGAGACCATTGTAAAAGGTGGAGAAGGGAGAAGCCAGTTCATAACTGTATCAAATTCATACTTGACAAGTGGATAGCAATTAGAAGGAAGGGGGTTGCCATTTTAGGGTTGATGCTATTAAGATCCTTTCAATTTTTCTAAAACATTGAATCCTCTAGAGAATTTAAATTTTCTGTCAGAACTGGGTGGGAGGACATGGGGAAAGCCACAGTAATTAATGTTTAAGATCTAAATTTTGAGACACCATGATTAAACTCTTTAAGTACGGGGCTCTGGCTCAGTAGCCAAGTCCAAGTGTGAGATTCATTAAGGCAATTTCATTTTCAACTGTCATCAACAATGATCAGTATCATTCCCCATTCCCATGGAATACTTGCCATTTGTTGGGCAAATCTGCCCACAAAAAGGAAGTCTCAATAGCAGCCACCTACTTACACGGAAGAAAGAGTCTGGAGAAGCGTAATGCTTTGCCAATAAATAATGCTCTAATTGCTTGAATAATCAGAGCTTCCCAACACATTGTATGTACAATAATCACATCCTACCTAAAATTCATTGCTTCCAAAAGAATATCAGTAAAAAGGACCCAATCAGTGGCCACTTTGTAAAGGAGGTCTCCATGAAATACCACTGTGGGGAGAAGTTTGATGTTTGAATATTTATTTGCCAAGACCTTACATACTCATTCTTCATGATAACTTGGTGAGAATCCACAAACACAGCTCATGCTTTGGTTGATGACTTCCCTAAGCCACAAGTAATTTCTGTTTTAAAAGAAATCCACAACTTTTTAAGTTATTATACTCGGATTATGTCTTAGATTTCAAAGCATTCTCTGTTCATTATTGCTTCTCACCTTAACCATACAACACAGGATATTTGGAACTTATGTTACTGCTATTTTTATACCTATTTTAGTTTTTTGTAGATTTTTGCTATTGGATTCTTACTATGCACTTTGTTCACAAATTAAAGTTCTTTTTTTTTTACACCACTAGTCACAATAATGTTTAAAGAATTAGAAATAAATGGACACAACCAAAATTAAATAGTGAATAATAAGTGTCTAAACCTGACTATTTCTTTTGGTGTAGCCACTCTGGACTAGTGGCACACAGCTACTCAAGACTGAGGGCCCCTCTATGTGGCCAAAGGAAGCCAGGCATCTTGCTTTTGTAATTGTTTGGCCTTCCAGGTGGTTTAGTGAGTCACAATACCCCTATCATTTCATCTTTCACAAATGGAAACAGACATGCTTTGTTAGGTCAGTTTTCAATCCTCAGTGCCTGGGGCCTAGTTCCTGCAGAGCCCAGGCCCTGGCCATTAAGGCCTTTGTCCAGTTTGAGGCTAGTCTGAGGCCCTCTCCTCCAGGGGGGAGTTACGCTTCCACCAGCACATTTCCAGCTTTCCCAATGGTGCTTCCCAACGTGCCTCTTGCCAATGGTGCTGAAATATTTCTAAGCTTTTCCATTTGCCTTTGCTTTGCTAGAGGAAGAACAGGTGCTTCTACTCTGTCCTCATTTCTGAGAATTGTACACTGCCCAACCGGCTCTGGTTTGCCTGCTGGCATCAAATGTAGGACAAATAGAGAAGGTATATTCAGCTAACCTCTTAGCTTTATTTCTCTTGAGGAATTTTCCTGCATACTTATCAGATTTGGGTTCCAAAGGCTCATAACCTAGCTCTCCAGATAAGTATTTGGCAAGAACAATGGCCTTGAAAGCGTGCCATTTGTGGCTGAGTGTACAACACAGGAAATCAACAAACTATTTGTCATCATTCCAGTGCCTTTCCTTCATGTCTGAATGCAGCAGGGTCCCAGGGAAAAGAGGCAAACTCACTGAGACCCAACTATAGATGAAGAGCTTCTTATCCATTATCTTACCTCACCCTCAAAATAGTTCTGGAATGTAGACATCAACTTCTCCATTGTTACAAACAAGGAACCTGAGGCTCCGAAGAAGTCTAGTAAACCTTCATGGGTCATGCAACTTCTCAGTGGAACAGCTTTGAAGAAAACTCCACAGGAAGAAGAAACGTATTGCTTTATATTCAGAGAAAGTAATTCTTTTATAAGGGCTGCCAACCAGAAGCACAATATTGGTAGGTGAAGTGCAAGAAGGGGGAGAGACAGAACTGAGTGGCCAACAGTTTTTAGGGCCTTTGAGGCTCATTGATTCGTAATGAGCTCAGAGTCAACACTTGCCCCATGCCCTTGGATTTTTGCCTTGTTGACTGTACATACGTTGTCTCTCTGACTAAATCATGAACTCTTTGGTGAGGATGGTACTAATGACGCCCATGAATGGTGTTATTAGCATCATCCTCATCATGGAGTCTCCTTACTGCCAAGTGTTTTACATACCTAATCTTGTCTTTTTCTCCCAGCAGCCCTAGAATATATGTTTTTAGTATCCTCAATTGTACAGATGAATAAGTAAGGTGGAGAGAGGTAACTGACTTGCTCTACAGCTTCACCCCTGAAAAATTAGAGCAGAGATTTGTGTTTTCTGTCTGGTTCCAGAGAATGCTCTCATTTGCAAGATGTACAGAAGACCTTCACCCTGAGGGCAAGTTCTGGGTACCTGGAAGAGCCTAATCCATTGATATTTAGTAACAGAAGTAAGCATCCTGGCATTGAGGGCTTACTTTGCACTCAGTTGGATATCAACAAGGCTTCTTGAAATTATAGTATTACACATCAGCATCAGAAGAAGCTACAGCAAAATGGGAGTGATAGGAGGTTTTCACAGGGCTTTCAAAATGTTTCCCTCACCCAGCTGCTAGTGAAGTTTCCACCAGTGGAGACTTTAGGTTGAACTACTGGTATTAAAATGAAAATGATGGGAATGTTCATTTCTTGAACGATAGTGGCCTGAACAGTTTATGGTGTTCTTTGGCACATTCTTAGGAACATTCAGTTCAGAGGAAGAAGACATTTCACAGAGGAAAACAGATAATAAAGTGGGAGGAAGACAAAAAAGGAGGTGGGGGCTTATTGGGGCATCTTAGAGGGGTAAGTGGAGGCAAAGGAATTATTTCTGGAACAGATGATAGTGGAGAAGTGAAATTAGCAGGTGAATTTATTCCTTGGGCTTCACATAGTACTCTATGTGATCCCCTGGATGAGATACACATACAACTGGTCATTAGTGTACGATGACCATGGAAGACCTGTGATACAGGTCAAAACAAAAGACAGTTTGCTGCCTTACAATCTTGCAGTCCGGACCTATCTAGGTAATTAGCCAACGTTCATTTCTTTAGGCCACGTGGACAGTGATTTGGTTTAAACTTAGATGGGCTGACAAGGATTCAGTTTCTAACCATCTGTAATATGTGATGATTTAAAATATTAATTTCTAAAAAGTTTAATCCACTTACTGAATATTGCAATTTGAAAGACGTTGTTAGGCTCTGGGGCAGTGTATACAAAGGAAAATCAGTCATAATCCTGCCCTCAGGTAGCTCATAGTGTAGTGGTGTTGACCAAGAAACATGTGCTTATATGACAGGAGGTGATACAGGAAAGTTATGGGGCAACACCATGGTTGAAATGAGTACATTTTAAAATTCTCCTTTGGGCCACAGGCTTTGCCTTCCCTTCTCCTCCTCCCAAATCTTAACAAGTAGCGAGCTCTGTTGACTGATTTTCAATTCCACCCATCCTTCTGGACGTCCAACCCATGCAGTCCTTTTTTGCCGAGACTTCCGAGACCTGTGATGACCTGAGACTCTGATGCAAAGAGGAGCTTATCCCTCCAGCCTCCTGAAAGTGGGTATGCATGCCAGCTTTGGGGCTCAAGTGAGCCCCAACATTGCCAAGTCCCTGCAGAAGACTGAATCCAAATAGGCACAGATCCCAGGACTCTCACCCTGCTACTTCACAACTCCATCTGGATTATCTGTAAAATCATCACTAAAAGTACATGCTCACTAATACCCAGATGAGGGCATCTTGTGTAATTTCAGCTCTTCTTCTATAATTGATAGATAAATCATTCTCTGAAAGTACTGCTGTTTGTCCTCAAACAGCCACATTGAATAATATACTTGAGTTTAGAAAGGAAGCTCCAGGACCAATACAGAGTCAGTGTTAGTACCAGTGGGGTTTCAGCAATAGTGTATAGGCTGTGGCTTCATAGAATCATAGCATCTCAGATGTGAGATAATTTAAAAAGGACATCCAGCCCATATTCATATGCATAGTGTATTTTTGTAAAGGCTGAAGTACAAGGAGACATATTTTTTATGAGTACTCTTTTGTACCTTTAAATTTTAAGTTATATACAAAGAGAAATAAATTTTAAGAGTTACAGGTATAAATGGTGTTTTGGTTTTAATGATATCCTTTGAAAAGTAAAATCAGAAAAGTTGCTAAAAGAAAAATAAAACTCACTGAATCAAACCCTGAATGAGTCAATGGAGTCATCCTGTGATCACGTAACTGCCATCACGCTGCTCTGAGCTTTGTATGACTCGGTTTTAGCTTAGGACATACCTACATTTGATACATATTCACCCTTACTTTCCACTAAATACTTAACCAAAAACATCCCAATAAAGAAGGAATTTACATTACTGATTTGAAAATACATTTTTTTAAAAAATTGAGGCCTGTAGGATTCTGAGCTATTTGGAGAATATTCAAAGAATTGAAATAACTCAAATATTATTGATGTAGCCACTATAATCTCCCAAACTTAATTAAGAAGTATGGTTTAATGCAACTATATCTATAATTTCTTTTTGCCTTTGTAGTTTTTAATTTGGAAGTTAAGATAACCGTAAGAAATAGCTGACATGTATTGTATAATATTTGAAGATAACATTTTCATTGAAAATCAAACGGTCGAATGAACAGATTGATGATTTGATTAGATAAATCCAACACTTCAGCGAATGCATGTTAATCTCTATTGAAAATTGCCCTATGGCACTGGAGAAAAAAAATTGCTTTCTATTTAATTAAAATATATAACAAGTTTGAACTTATAGCATAGAAAACAAATCATCACAATTACTTTCTTTATAGCCACTGCTGAAAAAAATCATTACTCAAGTTAAAGAAATCTTAATGCATTTCTTTGTATAAACCTGGATTCTTCTAAATCCATTGTCATTATGATAATCCTATCATTAGGGAAGGAGGAAGGTCTGTTACTTTCTTGCTGATTATTAGGAAACCAAGTAATGAGAGAATTTTCTAGAAGCAGATATACAGCAGAAGGTAGAGAAGACATTGAACTATTACGTTACCCAGACTTATTTCACTTCTACTGATAAAACTCTGGAGAGGAGCCATCAATATTTTTAAAGCAAATAAGGTGGTAACAAAAAAAATGAATAACTTTTTTGTTTGTGTTTCTGAAGGCCAGCCTCAGATGGCTGGAGGAAGCAACTAGAATTTCTTGGTTTCTTCAGTCCTTTCAGAAGAAGCAGGTGGGTGAGTACAACACAGGAACTATGAGTAGTGGGCAGAAAGAGTTTGTGGAGAAGAGGGGATGTTTCATCAAGGGGAGTAGGGGGCGTATCCTCCCAGCTTGGCAGAAGGCAGGTGGTTTTGATATGAGCCCCTCCTGCAGAGAGGCGGGATTCAGCCTCTGCATTATGCCATCTCCCCACCAGTCCCACTCCTGAAAGCGCTGCCCAGTTGTAGTGCCTCCTAGTGGTATCATGGTTTTTTTGCAGGAGAAACAAGTCTAGTTCTGAAGGTGGCAGCTTCAGTTATATGGAAAAGTAGCACAACATGGTGGCTAAGAACCCAGAGCTCTGCAGCAGCCAGAGTCAGTTCAAAACCTGGCTTTGCTCTTACCAGCTGTACGATCTTGGGCAAATGACTTAACCTCTTTTTTGCCTCAGTTTCCTCATCTATAAAATGATAATAATAAAAGCATTTATTATTATAAATGGTGGCTGGGAAAATTGAATGAAATTTTTAAAACATGAAGTTTTTACAAGACCTTGCATATGGTAAATGCTCATTAAATGCTTGCAATTACAGTCTTAGCATTATGGAGAAAGTGACCATCTGCAGAAAGTCCCATGTAAATATCTGACAGCAGGAAGGACTTGATAAATACAGGCAAAGTGTCAAAATACTCAGAAAAGAAATAAACTAGCAACTTGAACGTGACCTTTCCAGCATCTATGAAAAGCACTATAATCAAAACAACAAAATCCATCAGAACAGTCTTATGAGACAGGATGAGATTTTTATGGTTAAGAAGCAAAAAGCAGCAAACAAGTTTCTCCTTGGGCAGGGATGTGTTTTTTCTTTTTATCCCCCCTGCTTAAATAAGTTAAAGTCAAAATTCCTAATGTTTTCAAATATCACTAGATTTTATTCTATTTTGGTTCAAAACCAGAGGTCCAGGTTGGGATAGGGCAGGGGCAAATGATCTCAGAAAGGGCTAGGTTTGCCAGCAGTTTTGCCGGCTCTGTCAATGGCAAAGCCATGCTGATTCTACCTCCGAATTCCACCCTGAATTCAACACCTCTTTTGCTCTCCTGCTATCACCTTAGTATGATCCACCCTCCCTTCTTGCTTGTGCCCTGATCAGCCTCTCACAGTCGCTCTGCTTCTGGTCTACAATCGATCCTCTGCACAGAAGTCTAGGAGAGCTCTAAAATGCAATGTCAAACATGTCCCTCCCTTGCTGAAAACCTCCTAATGACTTTTTCAAAGCACTTAAATTCCTGACACCATCCCATGCCTTTAGGCCCTCCTGGCTCTTCTCCTGCCAGACTCTGACTCTCATCGCTTCCCTGCTAAGGTCCAGCCACACTGCTGTCCTTTCTGTTTCCTGAACACATCAAATCTTTTCCAGTCTCAGGACCTTTGCTCTTGCTGTTCCCTTAGCCTGGAGCCTTCTTTCTCCCAGATCTCTGTGTGGTTTTCTCTTTAGCATCGATGTGCTGGCCCAAATGCCACTGCCTTGGAGAGGACAACTCTTACAAGCCATTAAAAGCGGCTCTCATCAAAGTCTATCCCCTTTACCTCATTTTAGTTTTCTTCATAGAACTCACTAATTCATTTGATTTTATTTACTTGGTTTTTAATGTAGATATCAGTTTCCTCTCACTGGAATGTAAACTTCACAAAAGCAGGAACGTCACCACACTATCTCCAGCTCCTATAACGAACGGGTCCTTGGAATAAAGTAGAACCTCCATAAATATTAGTTGAGTAAATAAAAAATTCTGATGCCCAAGATGCTTGACTAACAACAGGTCTTTGTCCATCCTTCTCCCTACAATCTACTTAGCAGTTTCTTATTTTTTCCCAATCCTGCAATCTCAGGATCCCTTTAAAGTAAAAATGGGACATCATTTTCCATATTTTCCATTCCCAACCTCCCCCATCAAATCTAATATGAAAACCTCATTCCTTTTTTGGTATTAAAGAAAAAATTTTAAAACATGAAATTTTTAAAACATGAAATTTTTAAAACAAGACCTTGCATATGGTAAATGCTCATTAAATGATTGCAATTATAGTCTTAGCATTATGGAGAAAGTGACCAGCTTCTCGATCTTCTGAGAAAAATTGGCATCTCAGACTTAACCAGACACTGGATTATTGATTCAAGCATCATTCTCCATATCCTAGGTTTGTCCATATTTAGGGTGACTTGGAATTGGCTTTTCCCAAACCCAAATTCATTACTCCCCTAGCCCAATCTGATGCTAGTAGCTTCTGCAACCCAAATGATTTCTTGGGTCTAAGAGGGTATCACCCGACCTAGTTAGTTCTTGGCCCATTTATCTTGGTAAAGTCTACCCAATGACAGTCCCTGGAGACTACTGCTGCAATTATATTTTTAATAAGAGTAAGAACAACAATGGAGTTAATTAGCTTTAAAATGACTGAGACAAGAAAGTAAGTCTTGGTCAATTAAATATTAACATAGCAATTGGGAAATCTAATACATGGGTGGCAGAGAAGCTTAACATTTATCTTTCAATCTCACAATTATCAAGCTTCTGGCAATCTGATTTCCAAATTGCACAGACAGAAATTTTAGTCATTAGACTACTCACAGCCACTCCAAGTATGGGGTCTGCTTATAGAAGTACAAAATTTAATATTATCCTCAAAATCATGCTTACCAAAGAACAGAATGATGAATTCCTATCCAGCAGAAATATGGTTTGGATGGTTTGCTTGGTCAGGTGAATCTAAAACAAGGCAAAAGAAGAAATATAAATAAGTAATTAAGATTTGGATTGTAGATGAGCACTTCTTGGCCCTGGATGCACATTATAATCACCTGGAGAGCTGTAAATAATTATGTAATAAATATGGATGTCCAAGTCCATTCCCAGAATCTCCATTCAGTGAGTCTATGGGTATTTTTAAAGCTCCCGAGCTGATTCTCACATGCAATAAGTGTTGGGGACCACTGTTTTACAGGTTTGCTTTTTGCTATAGCTAAAGCTTTTGGAAATTATTCATAAATCAGTAATGGATTTGGAGACAGAGAAAAAAAAAAGCAACCATTTTGGGATGGTACAAACTGACCTATCTGCTTGTCCG
>VBSM01003039.1:5965060-5976108 GCA_008086735.1 Cheirogaleus medius | reverse complement strand
TGCTCATGTGATCTCAGTGTTGGCAGCCTAGGTAGACTAGTCATCGTCACCTACTGATCTGTGACACTCAGGTAAGAAATAACATTGCTAGGTACAGAGTGTTCTAACACCAGTAAGAGATGGGTACACTCACTTTGGGAGTCTAATAAGATATGGGGAATTCAGTGGCTGAGAACTCTACTAATAATTTTACCTCTACCACCCAGCTAGCCTCATGGCCCAAGGAAGTAATTAAACTCCATTTTCCAATTTGTAAAGTTGGAGAGGTGAGGGAAAGTTACAGATTGTTATAAAATAGCTACTGTGGGCACTAATAGGCAAGATAATAAAGCCCTCTGCAATGAGTGCACAAAGCCTGGTGGATACGAGCAGCTGAGACCCCAGTGGCGCCACGCTTAGCTAGGATTGACTACAGCGCACCCCGAAGCACACAGAAGACGGGAATGGGCATCTGGTTATACAAAGGGGCTTTTCACCACATCATCCAAGTAGTCAGAATCACCACAGGAATTATCTGCGAATTTAAAAGACGACGTATAAAGGTATGTGTTTATAAAAGTTCCACAAAGTAAAGATCACACTCTTTGGTTGTCCATTTAATCTCCTTTAAAAGATTACTCCTTTAATTTTATTTCCTATCATTATGATATAAAAACTTTGGTTTATGCTCAGTGATTCTCAACTCTGGCTTCACATTGGAATATTCCCAGGAAAATTAAAACAAAAAACAAGAAACAAACAAACAAACAAACAAAACCCCACTGATACCATGCTCCAATCCTGAACTGATTAAATGGAAGCTCAGAGCGGGGCTGAGACATTTGTAGTTTGTTAAAAGCTTCCCAGGTGATTCCTATGTGAAGCTCAGCTCTGGAGCCACTGAATTGGGCCAACTGTTCTTTTTCACATCACCAAATACCCTGAGCACGTTTCCACTGCCACACCACTGTGGATTTTTTCTTACTTGGGATGGCTCTCTCCTCTCCATTTGTCTTGAGTCCAGCCTTCCAGCCCTCACTGCCCATTTTTACCTAGTCTTTCCCAGTGTACCTTAGAGCTCAGGGGACTGTTGCCCTCTTGAATTGCAAATTTTAATTGCTTGTATCATTCATGTAACACTTAAAGAATGTTCTTTTACATTGCTATTGGTGTTTTAGGTTTTCATCCATCCTCCCAACTAAGAAATATGCTCTTCCAGAGCAAGGACCTAGTATTATTTTTTTGATTTCCCCACGGAGTCTAGCACAGACCTCTTGTCTTAGAAGATGCTGAAAAATGCATGTTGCTGTTGATGTAGATACACTGAGATTCACTCATGTCAGCTTCTTTACTGCCATTCCCCCCCAATTTAGATTTCAAGTGGAAATGAACAAATGTTATTTGTATGTCTCAAGACAATCTTACATAGTGTTTTGCTCCAGCTACATAAAGGCAACTCCTCCCTGAAGGCAAATATCTGCAGAAGCCATTTGTATTCAGGTTGTCAATCATATCTGTGGCCAATTTTTATAGCACATTTCTCCATTAGCACCTAATGTGGCATTATCTCATCAACTCTAAACTTACTACAGGAAGTAAGTCGGGGTGTTGGGGGAAGGAGGTGAGGGTAACACTCAAACCAGCAGAGTAGACAAAAGCAGAATCCAGGTCTCTGCTCTGCCAGGTCAGAGGGTTCCCCCAATAATACCAGAATCTGACTGCTCTTCCTTTCAGAGTACATGAAGCTGCAGGAAGAAATTATATCTTTATTTCGTTGACATGTTTGAGGGCCATTTTAGCAAGTGGACAAAAGAAACTAAAGGTGGCTTTTTGTGATGCTCTTGGAGTAGCTCTTCTAAAAACTGGGACTGCTTTTTGTTCAAGCTGTTTTAAGCAAGAGGACAGAGAGGGAGAAACATTTATCACTGCATGAGATGACTTATTTATTGAGTTTTGCACAAAAATACGAAGCCTTACCCATATCCTTGCCTGATTTTACAAAGTGCCAAGAACTACAAAGGCATTGTACTAGGAGGTGATTTAAAGGTAAAACTTTAAATCCAGATTTTAAATAACCCTTTGGCGACAGGATGTTTGGAAACCTCTTAAGATTTACCTGAGTGAAGAGATTAGTTTTGATGATGAATGTAACCACTGAGTATATTTCATCAAGTCCAAAAGTGACATTTGTAGTGGGTTTCAAATTATAACCTGCTTACCAGCAGGGCGAGGGTCAAGGAGAAGGAATAGGGACAGCTCTTCTTTCTTGCTTCATCAAATAAATGAATTTGGGGACAGACTTGAAAAATGAGCTTGAGCCAAGAATATAGGAAAAGTTATGATTAGAAGAAGGGGGAAAAGTTCTTTGTCAACTTATTAGTCTAGACCAGTGCTGTTAAATGGAAATCTAATGTAAGTCATATACATGATTAAAAAATATCTATTAAGCAACATTAAAACAAATTAAAAGGAAATAGGTGAAATTAATTTTAATATATTTCATCTAAGCTAAGTATTATCATTTTAACATATAATCAATATAAAAATTAAGAGATATTTTACTTTTGAGGGAAATACTAGGTCTTTAAAATTTAGGGTATACCTTACACTTATAGTACATCTCAGTTTGGACTAGCCACATGTCAAGTGCTCAGTGGCCACATGGGCTAGTGGCTATTACACTGGACCCTGTAGGTTTAGATGTACTAACTGGAATTTGGGATATCATGCAGAAATCATTGTCAACATTTAGCTACCTAATATACCTTTAATATTTTCCTTCTACTGATTCTCTCTCTATCTCCCAGAAGAGATTATCTCAAAGACTACATGCTGTGTTAGCAAAAAGTTGTGGGCTTTGGAGCAAAATATAATAAGGGATTCAAATACCAGCATTGTAACCTTGGGCTAGCTCCTTAACCTCTATGAGTCTCCACTTCTTCAACTATAAAATCAAGACAAAAATAAGCTAACTCACCAGATTGTTGGGAAGATTAAATAAGATAGGTGTGAAGTATACAGCACAGCCTAGAATACTGCAATAGGCATTCAAACAATAATTCCCCCTATATAAAACCTGATTCCATTTCTAAAGAGCCTGTCTTTAGATTTGAGGCTCTACTGCCTCATTTATTCCAATTCAGGATATTTCCCTTGAGATTTCTTCTGCTAAGACAGCCCTTTCTCTAGACCTCCTGGCTCCTTTGTTTTTAAAATGCATGTTTAAGTTCCTGGGTGACCTTCTTATGAAGGTTTTCTCTGATTGCCCTATTTAAAGTTGCCCTGAAGCCCTGACATTCTCTAGCCCCCCTCCTCTCTTTATATTCTTCATAGCATTTATCAGTGTCTGAAATGATCTTATGTATGTATTTGTTCACCTGCCTGTTATCTGTTACTCTTTCTAGCATTGGAGCTCCACAAGAGCTGGAGCCCTGTATGTCTTATTCCCCATTGTATCACCAAGTGCCCAGCACAGCACAGAGCTCAGCAAGGATTTGTTGAATAAAGAATGAATGAATACATGCTTCACTCAGGGAGGTCAATGTTAATGGTGCTCAGTTCTAAAAGTGATAGAAAATGAAAATTCCAGAGCTCTTTTTAACCTAAAAAAATTACCCAGGAAGTCTGTGGCAGACAGCCAGCCTCATCTGCCAAAGTTGGGCATTTCTATCTTGAGTCTAACAGCTGGGGTTGGGAAGGGTCAGGAAAATTATTCTCCCACAGGTGATTTTGTTGTTGCTACCTGTTAATATGTATCACAAGCAAAGTATATGTTCCCACCACTTAAAATCACCCACCCGATATGGTTATTCCTATCCTTTAGAAGAATCTTAATCCAGCTGGCATAATGCAACTTTCTGATATCAAGGAGGTTGGCAGCCCCGGGAAGTGGTAAAAAAGTCACTGTCCAAGTCAGGCAGACTGGGGTTGAATCCTGGTTCTGCCTTTTACAGACTATGCTGACAGCACAAGTTATGTAAATTTCTATAAACCTCAGTTTCCTTATCTGTAAATCTTTAAATGATAACTCATACTCTTCAGTGTAACTTTGAGAATTAATTGAGGTAAAGGGTGAAACTGCCTAGTATATCTTGAAGACTCAGTGAATAGTAGATATCAATATTGTCATCTTTGCATGCAAGAATGCCTCGCTGCAATATACCGATCAATCTTTACTTTGGCTGTTGTGTGGGTTTTCAATTTCCTTTTAAGGTTCTAGTATTTCTTTCCTACACTGCTACCTCATCTGGCTATTTGCAACTGAGAGACCAGGACCCCAGGGAGAGAGAATATAAGCTGAGTTGGCTAAATCTGTGCCAAGCTGTGAAAGATAACAATGGAGACATTTCTATCTACAGAGACTGTTTCTGGCTTATCTAAAGATGGATCCAGCCATAGGACTTCTGTTTCCATGCTCTACTGTTTGTAACAAAGGCAGAGATCTAGCTGTTTTGTATTCAAGATTATGGGTCAAAAGAGAACTGAGAGAAGGGTCGAGTGTCCATGCCCTGGACATATTTTACTTGCTACTTGACATAGCACAGTTGAAGCAATAAACCTGATTCTCTATTTTGAACCTACCACTGCTCTGTCAGAATAACTGGACCAAAACTGCTGGTTCTCATTGTTCTGCTAATGGAGGCCCCATAGGAGAGAGACTAATGTGTTCTAAAAACCATGAGACTATTGAACACTTACTTATAACCTTTCATTAATATTAATAACAGTAGTTTGTCATTGACCATGGGCCAGGCATGATACAAAGAGCATTTCCATTCTCCCAACAATGTGTGCAAAAAGAGCAGGTTTGTTCCCCATTTTGCAGATAGGAAAAGTGAAGCTCGGAGAAGTTCAGTGACTTGCCTAAGTGTGGGAGCCAAGATCTGAAGTGTGTTAGTCTCCAAAGCTCCATGTGTTTTCTGCTACACCTTGCTGCTGGCACTGCCAGTGGAAGACCCAGGGCCCAACAGGTATGAGTCCTTAGTCCCTCAAAGACAAAGTACACAGGTCCAAAAGAATACCATTGCCTAGTTACACTATGCTTTGGGGAGCAAATAGTGCTTCATTTCCAAACAAAGCCTTGGCCCCACTATCTGACATCCACTTAGGTGACTTGAAGAGCACTCTGATTCAGACAGTGACCCTCTTTAGGTGGCTTTCAAGTGCTGTTCGTAGAACTGAAAACTCTAGGGGTAAGGACCATCACTTTAGGAAAGTCATTAAAAGAATTGTGAGGAGGGGTCTCCAGGAGGCAAAAACTGGTGTAGCCATTGAGAGACTGTCTGGGGAGCTCACCGGTGACAGGAGGGCTGTCTCCGTCAGCAGCATGGCTGACTCCGGGACCCCTCAGAGGGCTGCGGATTACTCCCATAGTCAGCCCATCTGCCAGCCAGGGCTTGGCTTGGGGGGCTTGGCTGCGTGGTCTTGATGCAGGTTCTTAAAGACAAGGGATTTTCACTTGGGTTTCAGGCATGGTCTTAATCCCCTCAGAGGACTGCATGTAAAAGTTTATTCCATAAGAGCATTTCCTCCCATGGGAGAGGACTCAAAGCTAATTCTTAAAAGGATCTATTATCCCCAACTTTTAAGAGCCAATGAAATTAAAATTTTTATCTGTTCCTTTCTTGCACTACTCAGCACTTCTATCCCATTAAACATTTATATATAAAATAATGAATTTCCCTAAATTTTTCAGAGGAACTGAGGCCTAGAGAAGGCAAGTGTCTTGCCCAAGATTGCAAAGTCAAGGGCCAGCACTTCATTGGCCAAGAAGCATGCATGAGCCTCAGGTGGGAAATCTTTGCCCGCCTAACTTGATGAATGAAGAAGACAAAGTAATCCCTCCAGATTAATAATAATGTTTTGCAACCATTTTCAAGTCCAATCATAGAAAACTCTAGGTTGCTTGTTATTAGAGCAACGTGGGCTGCTTCCCCTGGATACAGGTAGAGGTCACTAAAAGGATATTTTCCTATTCCAGGAGCCAGAACTCCGGCTTGGCTCTTGCTTCCCCCTTCCACAGGTACTGGCTCTCCAGTTACCTGAGTTTGCCTGACTTTCCCCCTCTGCCCTCCCCTCCGCCGCTCCCTCCTCCTGTCTCCTCCAGCGGGTTCTCCTTCCAGCTTCCCCTCTGGCTCGAATTCCTCTGCCTAGGTCAACCTGCCTCTACCCAGCTCCAGGTTACAGCCGGAGGCTGCTTACCTGCCACTACCCCCGCTGCCTTTTGCGGGGAGCCGCGCCTTTCCGGTCAGCACACGTTACCACTGAACTTTCCCCGCAAGGCGCCCGCGGGGCTGCCGCTAGTGGGAGACGCTCCAGTCCGTGGAGCTGTCATCGCATCACCTGTCCCCTTCCCCCTGCCCGCTATTCTTTTCTTTTGATGTAAATAATTCACATTCTAAGAACCCGAAATCACGCCGAAACTCATTCTCAAGGGTGCATGTGAAGATGCCTTTTTAAAAGACTCATGCGTGCCCGGTGCAATTCGTAAAACCTTGGAGGAGGGTGTTGGTAGCGGAGGTAAACCACCTTGGAGTATTTGTAGTTCTTCTGAGAAGGGACATCGAGGTTGGCCGCGCTCAGAGCCGGGGCTTTCCCGCTTGCGGGCGTCTTCGTAAGCAGCCCGCGCCCGCTGCCACCTCGCTCCCCTCCCGCACGCCGGCCTCGAACCCGCAGCCCGGGGACGGCGCCCGCCCGCACGCCGCCCGCCCGCACGCCGTCCGCAGCAGGCTTCGCCCGCCTGGGTACTCACTTTTGCCGGGAAGCAAAGTCTGCCATATCAGTCCGTGAGCACTTCCTGCACGGGGACGTGGAGAGCCGTTGTGTGTGCAGCTGTTTGACGAACAGCCGCTAAATCCAGAAAGACGGCGAAGGAGCGAGTGAAGCAGGAAGGGAAGGGGGGAGAGCCCAGCCCCAGCACGGGCGTCTGGGGATTTCAGCCTCCGCTCCAGTCCCCAGTCCGGAGCCTCTGCGAGAAGCAGCTCAACTCGGTGCACTTGTTCACTCTTTCTTCATGAGAGGAGGAGTCAGTGTTGCAACATTTATGTTCCTTGCTGGAGGCAAAACAGAGATTTTCTTCAGCCTGCAAAATGTCCAGAGCCTGCTTGGTTTACAGGGTAACGGAGGTAGTTGGGGGAGCCGGAATGCAGCGAAGATGTGGAGAAGAAAGAACGGATTCCCCCCTGATTGGTTTTGCATGACCAGGGCCACACATCTTCTATTGAGACTCCCCAGAAAATAAACAGACAAGACAGTAATAAAAACGTCTTAATAAGTCGAATGACCTCAAAGATGATATCTTGCAGCCAAGATGTACAGTGTTTCGGTGTCAAATTTCTTTCCTTATATCTGAGTAACAGTGAACAGCAGCGGCTTAACAATATTTGAGGGGGCTCCAGGGCTTTGAATCTCACCTTCCCTGAGAAGAAGGAGGAGTCAGAGAGAAAGGAGCAAAAGAAAATAGGGGCCCAGGGAGGTTTTGCTTTCTTTTCTTAATAACCAACGCCAAAACTTCCAGGGTAGTGTGTATTCTCTGCCACATGAATATAATACATAAACATGGTCGCTGATTAAATAATGCACACTTTTGTGTTTTCTACACATACAGAATTTACCTTTTCTAATAGTACTGGGATTAGCAACACTCCATTGGCGAAAAAGTATGTTGTTCTGACTTTTTTAAAATAATAACAAAACCACACACAATCACCACCTTTTCTCTTGCAAAAAACCACCACATTTTCTCTTGCTAAAATAGTACTGAAACTAATAGTAGCAGCTGTCTGAATCAAATAGTTATCCCTGAATAAGTAAGTTGCCAGTGTCTGATGCTATTAATTAATAATGCATCTGATTGTTACGTAACCCAGAGGGCCACCAAGGAAATATTTTAAACAAAGGTTATTGTGTTTCAAAAAACAAAGTTATTGGAAGACTGGACCTTTCCCTTTTGATTTGATTGCCACTCTGGAATAACTGGCAAATCACAGTCAGCAGTGGGCACTTGCCAAGCCTCAGGAAGCCATTGAAAATTCCAGGATGCGTTGGTGATCCTTTTGGATTGGAAGCCCAGAGGCACCTGCATAGGCATAATAACCTAATGCTTCCTATTCAATAACATTTTCTTGTATGATTAAACCGTAGACTCTACCTGGTTTTCTTAGCTAATGGACAATGCATCTTTCATGCACAGCCTACGTGTACTTCCTGTGATGATCAAGGTATATTTACTTTTACTCACAGGTATCTATGAAGGTATGCAACTATGATTTATTTTTAGAACCACTGGGCCACATGAGACCTAATAGAAACATGGAAGAATGAATGTTTCTATAAGACCTTTGTGAAGCAAAGGATCGCTCCGTTTTACTGTAGTTGTTTTAATCAAACTATTTAACAGCTAGTGAAAAAGAAAATCACTCTAGCTAACTCCAGACTGTCAGCTCTTTGAAGACAGGGACTTTGCTTTTCCTCCTTGGAGGTTCCCACTCAGCTTCAGGTGCTCAACTTATCTGTACTCTTGGCTTCCAGCAGGTGACAGACTGGTTGTCCAGTGGCCAATCCACATCTCCCCGGGTGAGAAGGGAAAGGCTGGCTCTCTGCTCTGATGTGCAGCACACAGGCACCCTCCCAAAGCCACTGGCACTCACTATTAGTGAATTCTTTTGGCCCAGCTTTCCTGACATGATAAAGAAAGTCTTCTGTGTGCCTCAGCATCTTCCCTTTCTGCCCCACGGTGGTTTTCTCACTCTTCCTTCTTTGCGAATTGACGCATTCCGGCCGCTTTTACTTGTGTTCTCTTCTTCTTCAGATTCTGCATCTCTGTCTCAGTGGATACGTTCCTTCTTTTTTCCAAGCTGACTCCTCCAGCTGTGTCCTGGACCCCATATCTGCCCCCTGCCTCCAAGACCTTTCTCGAGGCCCTATGCAGAGCAAAGAGCCCAGGCGTTGGCGTGGGTTGGAGTCCTTGCTATTCATGTGGCTTCTCTATGCTTCACTTACTCAATGCAAATGGGACACAGTAACGTATGCCTCAAAAATCCAGTAAAAGGAATAATAAGGGTGAAAGTGTATGTAAAATGCCTGCCATGTAACAGAAAGTCTAGTGTTAATTGAAAAGAAGACAAACTCTAAAATAATCTCAGGAGGTTTATTTTGAGCCAAATTTGAGGACCATGTCTCGGAGCCATGTCCAGGAAGCCTTGAGCAAGTGGACTTGTTGTGGTTGGGTTACAGTTTGATTTTTATAGATTTTTAGGGAGATAGGAATTACAGGTAGAATAATAAATCAATACATGGAGGGCATATATTGGTTTGGCTCCGAAAGGGCAGGACATCTCGAAGCAGGGGCTTGCAAATCATAGGTGGATTTAGGGATTCTTAAGTTGCCGATTGGCTGAAAGAGTTAGGGTTTGTCCAAAAGACCAGGAATCAGCTGAAAGGAATGTTTAAGGGTCTTCTGTGTTTCATGTGATGCTATACCGGAATCAGATTGGGAGTAAACAATATAATAAAAACCTGTTTCCTGAGTTTTTATCATTTGTTGTCATGACTCACCAGGTCCCCTTAGGAAGGAATTTTTTTTGGGCAAAGAAAAAGATCAAAGTTCAGTCCTCACTAGAAACATTAAGTTCCTTTTTTTCTTCACTAGAAACATTAAGTTCCTTTTTTTCCTTTCCCTTTCCTTCACCTTCCTTGCATATTTAATCTTTTCGGTCCCATGGCATCTTTATCTCAACCTACAACTTTCTCACATCTTCCTTGACCTTTTGGTGGCTTTACAATGTAATTCACTTCTTTGTTCATCTGTCAAACTTAGTGGAGGAATGATCTACACACATCAGCTTTCCTGACTTACTACCCTCTCCATGCCTTAGCTCAGTGTTTCTCAACGTTGGCTGCAGATCAGAATCATCTGTGTGTTTAAAATGTGCTGTGTCTGGGTGTTACTTGTAGAGCTTCTAATTCAGGAGGTTTAGAGTGGGGCCTTGACTTCTCTCTACAAAGATGCACAGGCAGGGTGGAAAATGGCTACCTTCCATCCTTTGTACAATCCCAGCACTGTTAAAAATAAATCTACATCTGTATCTATGAAGTAAAATATAATCCTCCCAAATCACAATCCTCCTTTGTTTATCTAATTCCATCTCGAATACAACCACCACTAACATATTGGTGCATGTCTGCTTTTTTATATGTGTATACAGTCATGTCTCTATATGCATATGCACGTATTTTTTAAATCCAAATTGCAATAATTTCTGTGACTTGTCTTTTTTAAGCCTAATGCAATGATACTATATAATCAAGGTTACTATCTATAGATTTACTCCATTCTTTTTTATGGCTACTTAGTTTGTAATTTATTCTACCATTCTTCTATTGTTAGACCTTTAGTAATTCCAACTCTATTATAAAAAGTGCTGCCATGGTTATCTTTGCATGTACCTTAGGACAGATACTTAAGAATGCCATGGTTGAAACAAAGGGAGTGAGCATTTAAATTTTGGTAGATAACTACCAAACTGTTCTCCAAAAATGTTTTTGGAAAAAGTCTTAGAAGTAAGATTACTGAGTTATAGAGTAGAAATATTTTAAATTTTCATATATACCTCCAAATTTCATCCCCATATATTTACAAATTTATTTTCCTACCAAAGATGTTTTCTCACATCCTTGCCAGCACTGGACTTTGTCAGTTTTATCTTGCCAGTTTGATAAGCAAAATTTGATATCTCATTGTTGTTCTAATTCACAGTGCCCTGATTTCTTGTGAGGTTGAGTTCACGTGTTTATTATTATTTGAATTTTTCTCTTATGTTGTGGCTGTTCAATCCTATGTCTATTTTTCTTTTGTGATGTTCATCTTTTATAAAATTAATTTTTTTGTTTCTTTCATTATTAAGCATGTTAACACTTTGCTAAATGTGTTGTAAACATTTCTCTGTATCTGTTGTTTCCTTAGATTTTGTTTAGGGACTGCTTTATTGCACAAAAGTTTTTAATTTTTTTTTTTTGAAGCAAGAGACAAAATTTAATATATGCACACAGTTTTATATATAATGCAGCAT
>VBSM01003039.1:5949118-5964960 GCA_008086735.1 Cheirogaleus medius | reverse complement strand
TTATGTATGAAAAATGATAATAGCCTTACACTGAGTACAAATAATACTTAAAAGTTTTTAATTTTTACCTAGTCAAATCTGTCAGTTACATTCTATTATGACTTCTGGATTTTCTTTCTTACATGTTTGCATCAAATACTATCAAATTTTTTTTTAAAAAAAATAGATCTTAAAAAATAGAAGACCTCGTATAGCCAAAGCAATCATAAGCAAAAAGAACAATTTTGGAGGCATCAGTCTACTAGACTTCAGGCTTTACTACAAGGCTATAGTAACCAAAATAACATGGTACTGGCACAAGAACAGAGATATAGACCTTTGGAATAGAACTGAGAACCCAGAAATAAAACCATCCTTATATAGTCATCTAAACTTTGACAAAGCAGACAAAACTATACATCAGGGAAAGGGATACCTATTCAATAAATGGTGCTGGGAAAACTGGATAACCACATGCAGAAGATTGAAACTGGATTCCCACCTCTCAACTCTCACAAAAATCAACTCAATATGGATAACAGATTTAAGCCTAAGGCATAAAACCTTAAGAATTCTATAAGAAAATATTGGGAAAACTCTTATAGACAACAGCCTAGGAAAACAATTTATGAAGAAGACCCCCAAAGCAATCACAGCAGCAACAAAAATAAATAAATGGGACCTGATCAAATTAAAAAGCTTCTGCACAGCCAAGGAAATTATCATTAGAGCAGACAGACAACCTACAGAACGGGAGAAAATATTTGCTTTCTACACATCCTATAAAAGTCTGATAACAAGAATTTATATAGAACTTAAGAAAATTAACAAGAAAAACTCAAACAATCCCGTCAAAAAGTGGGCAAAGGACGTGAACCGAAACTTTTCAAAAGAAGACATTATAATGGCCAGCAAACATATAAAAATATGATCAACATCTCTAATCATTAGGAAAATGCAAACCAAAGCCACAATGAGTTATCACCTAACTCCAGTGAGAATGGCCTTTATTAAAAAGTCCCTGAACAACAAATGCTGGTGTGGATGTGGAGAGAGAGGAACACTCTTACACTGCTGGTGGGACTGCAAATTAGTACAAACCCTGTGGAAAGTAATTTGGAGATATCTCAAAGAGCTAAAAATAGAAATATCATCTTATCCAGAAATCCCACTACTAGGCACTTACCCAAAAGAAAAAAAGACATTCTATAATAAAGATATCTGTACTTGAATGTTTATGGCAGCACAATTCACAATTGCAAAGATGTGGAAACAACCCAAGTGCCCATCAATGCATGAGTGGTGTATGTATACCATGGAACACTACTCAACTACAAAAAACAATGGTGAATTAGCACGTCTTATATTATCCTGGATAGAGGTTGAGCCCATCCTTCAAAGTGAGGTTTCACAAGAATGGAAAAACATGTACCACGTGTACTTGCCATCAAATTGGTACTAACTGATCAACACTAAGTTGCTCACATGGAGGTAATATTCATTGGGTACCAGACAGGAGGGAGGGGGATGGTGGGGTAAACTCACAACTAATGGATGCAGGGAAGGGCAAGCTTATAGCCCTGGCTTGGGCAAGGCAAAGGCATTATATGTAACCAAAATGTTTGTACCCACATAATATTCTGAAATAAAAAAAAATAGGTCTTTAATTATTCTATGATTTATTTTTAAATATTATATAAGGTAAAGAGTTAAATTTTCTTTAGAATGCATAGTAAATTATTCTATTACCCTTTATTGAAAAATTATATTCTGAATACTACTCTGTTTCTGTGAGATGCTTATTTCTATGTCAAAATTACAGTTTTATTTTAACTGTAGAAATATTAATAATATATTATAATACTTGTAAGTGCAAGTACCCTATCATTCTTTACTTTTTGAAATTTTCTTGATAAATGTAATACATTTATTTTTCCATAAAATTTTAGAATTAATTTGTCCAATTAAGAAATAATTCTTTGACATTACATTTATATATTAATTTGGGAAAATTGATATTGTTAAGTCATTAATTCTTCCCATCCAGGAAATATTCCTATCTATTTATATCTTTTTGTTAAAATATCTTTCAAATTTTTTGCTTAATCTTATAATGTCGTTATAAGCTTTTTGCACAATAATTTACTTCATCATTCCGTATGATGAACATTTAGGTTGTACCCAAATTTTTACTCTTACATATATATTGCTACAATGAATATAGTTGGGGAAAGCATGGAAAGAGATTTTGCCTTTCAGGAATTTATTTCCTTAGTCTAAAATCCTAGGTGGGGCATAATTAGGTCAAAGGGCATGCATATTTTTATAAGCCTTGAGATATAAAACGTTATCTTTTTGATGGCTGCAACTGTCAGTTTTTCTTTGTCACACTCTACATCCAATCAGGAACAAAGTCCTGTAAATATCTTTTCCCCCACTGTTATTGCCTCATTTTGTGCCTTTATTATTTTTTCCTTCTTCCCCTTCAATAGTCATATGGCTGGACTCACTTTCACCAGTCTTGCCTACATTAAACTCAGACACCTTCGTGGTGAATCCAATTATGTCAGGCCTTGAATTAAAAATTTTTAATGATGCCCACTATCCACAGAATACAATTAGAACATCTTTGCTCCTGCTGATTTCATTGAGCTTGTAGCTCTATAAATATCTCTAGTGTGTCTGAATCCATCCTCCCTTCTTGAAATGCTATTTCTCCCACTCCTTGTTACTTAAAATCCTACCCATTCTTGATCTGCAAACTCCACGGCACTTTCTTCTTAAAGTTTTACCTGATCACTCCACCTCTGAAGGCACTCTGCTTGCTTCTGTCGTATAGCACGTGTTAATGGGTTTATAATACATCTGCTTTGTTCTATCTCCAAGGATCATTGTGAGGCTCACATTAGTTGACATTTGGTAAATTATAAACCATGTGTAAATACAAGGCACCGCCATTATTAGACAATGTATTCCTCCCTCTAAGAAAACCAACACTGGTGGGTAAGTAGCCAGGCTAAGTACAACCAGCCTTTATGTACATGGGAACAGGAATAATTTTCTCCATGGGGAAATGCAGTAGGAAGATGGCAAAAGAGTTGGCCTGTTGACTGATAGAGACCCATGTCTCCCAAATCCAAAGAGGGAGAACTGAGGATGCTGAATAAGATGCAAGGGTTGTTAGTCTGTAAAGTGCTACATGGGTGTCTTCAGACTCTTGTGGTGTGAGTGTTTCTATTCAGCGTGTAGTTCTTGGATCAGAGGCATTAACTGAGAGCTTATTAGAAGTGCAGGATCTCAGACCCCATCCCCACCTTCTGAATTAGACTTTGTATTTTTTTTAAAAGGAACAGAAACTTATTTCTCACAGTTCTGGAGACTAGGAAGTCTAAGATCAAAGTGCTAGCATTTGGCCTGTTGAGGGACTTCTTGCTGCATCAGATTTTGTATTTTAACAGTATTTTTAAGAAGTTCATATGCACATTAAACTTTGAGGAGTTATGTTCTGGAGAAGTGATCTCCAAAAGTGTTTGCTCATCATCTCAGCAGTAAAATCATTTTTTAACATGCCTTCCCAAATATATATATATTTTTATTCATAAATTATATGTATGTACTACTGTATTACAAATCAATGAAAGTAGAAATTTTAAAGGAATGAGATAAAATAAAATACAAATTTTAAAAAATAATTTTACTTTTTAACAGTATGAAACCATTTGGCTCTCAAAATTATTAATTTGTTATCAAAATTTAATGAGAATAATGTGATTAAGTATGCTTTATTTTTTCAAAAAGATGTTGGCTTAACACTTTTGAGACATAGTGATTTGAAAATTTGGTTCTAAGTTCAGTTTATTTTCAATTTTTAGTTTTAATACCTGTAATGGCTGAAAAAATATTACACAAAAAGTATTAGAAACATGTTTTTACCAGCAAAACTTATCCACCACTTTTTTAAAAAAAGTGATGTTTATTAGGGTATATATTACTGTAAAATTCATCCTTTTTAGTTTATAGCTCTAGGAGCTTTGACAAATGTAAAAAGTCATGTAACCACCACAATCCCAAATAGAACAGTTTCATCACACCCCCACCCTGAACTCTCTGATACCCCTCTGTAGTCAGTCCCTCTCCCCACCCTGTCCCTTTGGCAAGCACTGATCTGTTCTCTATCCCTATAGTTTTACCTTTTCCAGCCTCCCGGGTAAGTGGAATTGTACGGTATGTATCTTTTTGCATATGGCTTCTTTCACTTAGCATCATGCCATTGAGATTCATATTTTGGGAGCAATTGTCTTTTTGTAAAAGGAAACAGGTAACTCATTTTTAAATCCAACAACTCTTTTTACTGCTTTGTCATGAAATAAACAGGAAACTTTTGTTAAGAAGGTCGATCTCATGTTCTTACCACAATAAAAAAATTATGCACCACATATCAGAAACCTAATTGGAAATTCACCAGACAATATGTTCCTAGTCATGTGATTCCTCGGTTTTACAATCTGGAATGGAATTTGTAACATCAGCCTGCCCTTATGTCTCTCCCAACAAGACAGAGTTGGAGAAAGCCCATAAGCAAGAGTCAGTTTTCTTCGGGTGCCAATCAGGGGCTTCAGAAAGAACGCTCACTTTCCAGTCACTTGGGGTTTAGGAACCCCAGCACTAGAGCAGTGCTTCTCAAGCTTCATGTGCAAATAAATCACCTGGGGATGTTGGTAAAATCAGGTTCTGATCCAGTAGGTATGGGGTGGGACCAGGAGTTGTCATTTCTAACAAACTCCCAGGTAGGTCCTTCTGGGCCAAACTTTGAGAACCGAGGCATCATTAGACTTTGAACACTTCTTTTCACCCAGTGCTGGGCTAGCTGCATAAGCGTCTTCTGGGGAAACATTAAATACAAGTCCCCGGGCTCCTCTTCCCCAGAGACATAGATTGATTAGGCCTAGAGTGGGGCCTTGGAACCTGCATTTTAATGTAATTCTGATGCACAGCTATGTTTGAGAACTATGACTCCGAAGCATTTTTTTCCCCAGCAAAATTTATTGACTATTTTTTTGCACCTAGGTACTTGTCAACCTAGGTGTATACCGCTATATAAGACCCAATAAGTTCGAGAAAGAAAATAATATATTAGTTATTTGGGTTTTGTTCCTAAGAAAGAAAGGAATTAAGCTTTACTGATATTTAGCGTTAGGATTGACAATAGTGCCTTCACTGAGTTCTTGAATCAGCTCAACACAAGACCTGGAAGCTACATGAGACATCTCCAGGACAAGAGGGAGTTCAGCAAACACATGAGAGTTGCCATGGTATCCCCACTGATTGATTTGTCATGTATGTGCTACAGATCTTTATCAATGTAGTTAAATATAGGCACAAAGTTGTACGGCAGATCTCTAGAACTTATTCATCTTTCGTAACTGAAACTTTATACTCGTTGAACAAAATTCCCCATTACCTCCTCCTAGGGCCTCTGGCAACCACCACTCTACTCTCTGCTTCTGTGAGTTTGACTATTTTAGAAAACCTCATGTAAATGTGATCACACAATATTTATCCTTCCGTGACTAGCTTATTTCACTTAGCATAAGTTTCTCCAGGTTCATCCATGTTGTCACATATGGCAGGATTTTCTTTTTCTTTTTTTTTTTTTAAGGTCAAATAATATTCCATTGTATGCATGTGCCAAATTTTTTTTATTCATTCATCCATTGAGAAACAGTTTGCTTTTTTTTTGTATCTTGGCTATTGTGAATAATGATGCAAGGAACGTGGGAGTACTAATATCTCTTTGAGATCCTGATTTCATTTCATTTGGTTATATTTCCAGTACTGCGATTGCTGGATCACACGATAGTGGTATTTTTAATTTTTTGAGGAACCACCATGTTTTCCATAGCAGTTGCACCATTTTACATTCCTGCAAACAGTGTACAAGAGTCCCAACTAGTCCATATCCTCACCAATTGTTATCTTTTAGATTTTTTAATAATAGCCATCCTAACAGCTCTAAGGTGATATCTCATTGTGGTTTTGATTTGCATTTTCCTAATGATTAGAGATGTTGAACACCTGTTGCAAATAGGGATAATTTTGCTTTCTCCTTTCTGATTTGAATAACTTTTATTTCTTTTTCATGTCTAATTTTCTGACTAGAACTTTTAGTACTATATTGAAAAACAGTGGCAACAATGAGCATTCTTGTCCTGTTTCCTAACATTAGAGGAAAAGATTTCAGTTTTTCACCATTGAGTATGATGTTAGCTCTGGGCTTGTCATATACGGCTTTTATTATGTTGAGGTATTTTTGTCCATTCCTAGTTTGTTGAGAAGCTTTTTGTTTGTTTGTTTAACATGAAAGGGTGATGAATTTTGTCAAATGCCCTTTCTGCATCTTTTGGGATGATTATGTGATTTTTATCTTTCAGTCTGTTAATGAGGTATATCACATTAATTGATTTGTGTGTATTAAACTATCCTTGCATCCCAGGGACAAATCGTACTTGGTAATGATGTGTGATCCTTTAAATATACTGTTGAATTTGTTTTTCTGGTATTTTGTTGAGGATTTTTGCATCTATATTCATCAGAGATATTAGTCTGTAGTTTTCTTTTCTTGTGTCTTTTCTGGCTTTGGTATGAGGATAGTGCTGGCTTCATAAAATGAGTTTGAAAATATTCCCTCCTCTTCAACGTTTTGGAACAGTTTGAGAAGGATTGGTGTTAATTCTTCTTTTTAATGTTTGGTAAAATTCAGCAGTGAAATCATCTGGTCCAGGACTTTTCTTTTGGGGGAAAGTTTTGATTACTGATTCAATCTCCTTACTCATTATCTGTTCAGATTCTCTTCATGATTTACTCTTGGTAGCTGTATGTTTCTAGGAATTTATCCAGTTCTTCTAGGTTATCTAATTAGTTGAAGTATAATTGCTCATAGTAATATCTTATGATCCTTGTTATTTCCGGGGCATCAGTTGTAATGTTTCCTCTTTCACTTTTGATTTTTGCTATTTGAGTCTTCTCTCTTTTATTCTTAGTCTAGCTAAAGGTTTGTCAATTTTGCTTATCTTTTCAAAAAAACTAATTCTTAGTTTTCTTGATTTTTCCTACTGTTTTTCTATTTTCTATTTTGTTTATTTCTGCTCTAATCTTTATTGTTCCCTACTTCTGCTATCTCTTGGCTTAGTTTGTTCTTTTTATAGTGATATGCCTTATTCCTTTCTCCTTTGTGTATCTTCTATAGTTACTTTCTTTTTGGTTACCATGGGGCTTACATAAACATAAAACATGTAGTTATAACAGTCTATGTGATGCTGATAACAACTTAACTTCAATCACATCACAGACAAAAACTGCACTTTTACTCTCCTCCACCCTTTATGGTATTGATGTTACAATGTACATATTTTTATATTGTGTATCCATTAATACATATTTGTAGTTATACTTAATATTTTTTTACTAAAACTGAAAGTGATTTACACACCACCATTACAGCATTATAATATTCTCTATTTGTCTATATATTTACCCTTACCAGTGAGTTTTATACTTTTATATGCTTTCATGCTGCTGTGTAGCATCCTTTTGTTTCAACTTAAAGAACTCCCATTAGAATTTTTTCCTACACAAACTTGTTTTGTGGTTAATTTATTGTAAATTTGATAAACTTTATCCACTTTTTTTCTGTTTTAATATATTATTCCTCATGTTAATGAGCATGAAGGAGATTTTTAAAGATGGTATTCTCCCCTCCCGCCAGGGGGGAAGTAGTGTAGAGTTACATAATGTGTGCCATCCGCACCACCTGGGGATTGGACTCACCTGAAGCACTGGCATGTGGGGGGGAGGGGGGAGGGGCAATGTATGTAACCCAAACAACATTTGTACCCCCATTACAAGATGGAATAAAAAAAATTAAAAAAAAAAAAATAAAGATGGTATTCTGCATTATTTTCCTCAACTCCTATAGTTTTGTAAGCTGATGATGGAGAAAATAAGCACTTTGGGTCTAATTTACCATCAAGCTGTGGGAGAAGGAACAGCCATGATTTAGAAGAAAGGAATCCTGTGTTGGGAATTGGAAGACTAGAGTCTAATGTTGGGCTTTCTACTCACTTTCTGTCTCTCAGTTTTATTATTTGTAAAATGAGAGACTTGTACTGTACTTGTCTTAACTCTTTTGGGGTCTTAGACACCTTTGAAAATAGGACAAAAACAATGAACCCTTTCCAGAGAAAAGTTTGCATATGCACGTACACACAAAAATATAATTCTAAGGCATTCATAGACCTCCTGAATCTTTACATGAAATGTCCTTTTTACCTTTAATATTCTCTGATTCAAAGGGAAGAACTTTTAAAATGAGCTGCTGATAGTGGAAATGTTCAGAAGGTTAGTGACATTAGATGAATTCAATAGAAACCTATCAGTGGCCTTCATCTCTTGTCATTTGCAAGTTTAATACTGAAGGAAATTCCCTGCGATGTCAATTCCAGGGCTTTGTTTTAGCTTTGAAAATGGCTGGGCAGAGTGCTAAAAGCATGGATATAATAGCTGCCCAGGAATGGAGCGAAACTCTCACTAACACTACCTTTGTGGCCTTGTTCAAGTTGCTTAAAATTTAAAATTTAATTTAATTTATGGAGGTAAAATTCACAAAATATAAAATCAGCCATTTCAAAGTGTACAATACAGTGGCATTTAGTACATTCACAATGTTCTGAACCATCACCCCTATCTAGTTCCAAAACATTTTAATCACCCCCAAAGTAGATCCTGTATGTATCCATTAAGCGGTCAATCCCCATCCTCCTCCCCCAGCCCCTGGCAACCACCAATTTGCTTTCTGTTTCTATGGCTTTACTTATTCTGGGTATTCCATATAAATAGAATGATACAATATGTGACTTTTTTGTCTGGCTTTATTCACATAGCATATAACTTTGAAGGTTTATCTATATTGTAGCATGTATCATTACCTTATTCCTTTTAATGGCTGAATACTTTTCCATTGCATGGATATTCCACAGTTTGTTTATTCATTCATCTATTGGTGATCATTTGGGTTATTTCTACCTTTTGACTATTGTGAATAAGTTGCTTAATTTTTTGTCCCCACTTTACTCATCTGCAAAGTGGGGATAATAATTCATTACTTTTAGGGTCATCATGAAGACTGGAGCTAATACAGATTATGTGTATGGCTCAATAAAGAGAAGCTATCGCAATCATTTATTTTTGTGAAACCAGACAGAAAAGACTATTAACATAGTTCCACAGTTAATTTGCAGACAAGATGAGTGTTCTGATTTTTAAAGCCACCGAAGACTTATCAGTTCCTTTTACCTTTCCCATCTTCCCATCCATATTTAGGTTATGTAACTCATTTTCAGGTCTCCTTACTGTTGGAATCATGCATTATTTTGTTATATTCTTTACCCACCTGCTTTCTTTTTCTCCTCCCAGTTTTGTTCATTTGAAAAAAATTCTTTCTTCCAATAACAAATGCCAGGCTCAATTCTAGGTGCTGGGCTAGGGAAATAATTAGACTCAGTCTGAGATCAGTTCCATGGTGTTATATTCCAGCAGAGGACAGGCTATAAACAAACAAGCAAACGAACCATATGCCAGGTGGTGATACATACTAAGAAATAAAACAAAGTGGGGAGAGGATAAGAGAGGGTACAAATCCAGTCAAAGAGGTCAGGATGGGCCTCTGTGATGATGTGACTTGAGCCGAATCCCGAATGAGGGTCATGCCACACCTTTCTGGATAAAGTCTTCCTGCAAGGGAGAGGGAAGCCACTAGAGCCGTGAGCAGAGTGACATGAGCTGACTTTTATTTTAGAAGGACTATCTTGGCTGCTGTCATGGAATCGTACTACTGACAATTGTCAACTCTGTCTCCCTTCTTGGTTCCTTTCTCTGAGATTTTTGCACCTTGATCCCTTCCTGAAAGTTCACTTTCTTGAAATTTCACTTTGTGAGCTCAGGCCATCCCTTTCTCCTTGCTCCACCCCTCAATCCCTTGAGGGAAAAGGGAAACACTATACAAAGGAAGCTTTCTCCACTGAACGTTAGCCACCTCAACAGCCTCAGATGAAAAGGACCTATAGCTGGAGGCCATGGTTTCCTTCCTCGTTCAAGGTGAAGACTTCACTGAGCTTTGTCTTGCACGATGCCTGAGGTATGAGCATTAGGGAGAATTCCCGAGTCATTTCTAGAGCAAGGCTGCCTTTATGTTTTTGCCAGTGTTCATTTTCCTGACTGAATTTACAAATAGGGAGGGTTACTTATGGTGACAGAAGCAAAAGCTCACCAGTTCTCCTGGGGATTTGGATTTGGGAATCCTGTCCCTCCTACTTTTCTCTCCCCAAGATTCCCCTCTTTTCTTTAAAGGACATTCCATCCACATTAAAGGTAATGTGATATGGGGAAAAACAGCGCTGGACTGGGAACCAGAGGATCTGTATCCTGCCTAGACTCCCAGTCTCCAGCCACGGGTTTGCTAGTGGAGAAGTGGTGGTAGTGAGTAGCAGAAGAGTGGGAAATACTGAATAATAGGAGCTCTGGTGTCAGACTGGGCAGTCTGAGTGTCTTGTTCCACTCCTCAATGGCCTTGAACAAATTATTAACCTCTGTCATTCATATTGTCCTCATAGGTAACATGGGAATAATAAATGTATCTACCTCATAGGACTATTTTGAGTATTAAATGAGATAATTGACAAAAAAGCACAGAGAACCATATCAGGCATGCAGTGACCTTCACAGTTGTAGTACTGTTGATGAGTTGTGGCCAAGGGCTGGAATCTTATCACATGCGGAACATCCTGTAGACCTGAGGATGGTTTGGCCCGGGAAAAAGAAGGAAAACTAGGATGGGTTTCTTTAGTTATATAAGGGATTATCACACAAAAGAGATCTTTTTTTTTTCTGAGTTTCTTGGAAAGCTCTTTGGAGTTTAATTTTAAGTAATGGGAAAAATTAGTAGCATTTCTTTACATTAGTAATAAAGTATCTGAAAAAGAAATTAAGAAAACAATCCCATTTACAGCAGCATAAAAATACTTGGCAAGGAGTTTAACAAAAGTGGTGAAAGATCTATACACTGAAAACTATAAAATATTAATGAAAGAAATTGAAGCAGACAAAAATAATGGAGAACTTTTAATATAATCAAAGGAGTTTGAGAACTGAAATTACCATTTTGCAAAGCATTGAGTCTTCATCAATGAAAGAATTCAAGGAAAAATAAGCTCTTTTTTATTTCAGCATATCATGGGGTTACAAATGTTTAGGTTACGTATATTGCCCTTGCTCCCCACCCCCAGTCAGAGCTTCAAGCATGTTCATCCACCAGTCAGTGAGCACCGCACCCATTAGGTGTGTATATACCCATCCCTGCTTCCCCCCTCCCGTCTGCCTGACACCCGATGAATGTTATTACTGTATGTGCACTTAAGTGTTGATGAGTTATACCAATTTGATGGTGAGTAAATGTGGTGCTTGTTATTCCATTCTTGGGATACTTCACTTAGTAGAATGGGTTCCAGCTCTATCCAGGATAATACAAGAGGTGCTAGATCACCATTGTATTTTGTGGCTGAGTAGAACTCCATGGTATACATATACCACATTTTATTAATCCACTCATGTATTGATGGGCACTTGAGTTGTTTCCACTTCTTTGCAACTGTGAATTGTGCTGCTATAAACATTTGAGTACAGATGTCTTCTTTATAGACTGTCTTTTGTTCTTTTGAGTAGATGCCCAGTAATGGGATTGCTGGATCAAATGGTAGATCTACTTGTAACTCTTTAAGGTATCTCCATATTGCTTTCCACAGAGGTTGTACTAGTTTGCAGTCCCACCAGCAGTGTATGAGTTTTCCTATTTCTCTGCATCCATGCCAACATTTTTTGTTTTGGGACTTTTTGATAAAGGCCATTCTTACTGGGGATAAGTGATATCTCATTGTGATTTTGGTTTGCATTTCCCTGATGATTAGAGATGTTGAGCATTTTTCATATGTTTGTTAGCCATTAGTCTATCTTCTTTTGAAAAGTTTCTGTTCATGTCCTTTGACCACATTTTGATAGGGTTGTTTGATTTTTTCTTGCTGATTTTCCTGAGTTCTATATAGATTCTAGTTATTAGCCCTTTATTGGATGTGTAACATGCAAATATTTTCTCCCATTCTGTGGGTTGTCTGTTTGCTCTCTTGACAGTTTCCTTGGCTGTGCAGAAGCCTTTTAGTTTGATCAGGTCCCATTTATTTATTTTTGTTGTTGCTGTGATTGCCTTTGGGGGTCTTCTTCATAAATTCTTTGCCTAGGCAAAAATAGGCTCCTCGGAACAAAATAGAAGGGATTCCTTTCTTTAAAATGTGACTCTAGAGTAGCAGAAGGATTCCTCTTCTCCCAATGACAACCTAAAAGTTACTTCTCAAATCCTGAGCATTCTTACTGCTCTCTTGATGCCAGCAAGGGCAATGGTTGAGTTTTTTCCAAACAGGCAGGATGGTGTCAGTGATGGTCAGAGCTGGTGTTTCTTTAAGATGTCTCTTTAAGATGAGGAAACTGATGTTTAAAGACTGTTGCCTTGGGGCTGGGAAAGCAAATTAGAAAGTTAGAATCAGCTGATGGTTGGAAACATGAAAGCTCCCAGAGCATCCCTGAAGTCAGGCAAATATGAGTTAGTTAATAATAGAAAACCATCCAAGTTAATAAAGAAAACTTAGCTTAATAAAACCACACATGAGCATTGGTAGGAGTATGGGAATGTCTGCATACAGCACATACTGCCATGTCTATCAGCTTCTCTGCCTGCTGTTACCACATTTCCTGACTTTAAATGACAGTATGTGCTTCTGAATCAGGTTTCCAGTTGTTGCAATCCTCAGTCATGAATGTGATTAATATTATTAACATATTATTAGCATAAAATGAAATATTGAAAGTGCCTACTTAGGTTTCATTATTATGTCTCTGATCTCCCCTCCCACTCATCTACTGTCTTTCCCTGCTCCCTGCTTGTATCACTAGTTTTCTCAGTTTTGGCTGCTATTACAGAATACCACAGACAGGTGGCTTAACCAACACATTTTTATTTTTCATAATTCTGGAGACTGGGAGTCTGAGATCAGGGTGCCAGCATGGTCACGTTCTAGGTGAGAGCCCTCTGGTTCATAGATGGCTTTCTTCTTGTTGTATCCTCATATGGAAGAGAAAACTCTGGTTCATCTCCTTAAAAAGGCACTAATCCCATGGTGGCTCCCTCATGGCCTCATTTAAACCTAATTACCACCCTAAGGCTCCACCTCCAAATACCATTACATTGAGGACTAGGGCTTCAACATATGTATTTGGGCAGGACACAAACATTCGGTCTGTAGCACTGATCTACTTACTCTTGCCTGTGAGCCTTTGCACTGGCTGTTCCCTTTGCCTGGAAAATCCCCCTCCTCCACATCCACATCTTATTTGCCAACCTCCTTGAGGTCCTTCCTTAACTATCACTTATTTCCTCTCAGTGAGGGCTTGCCTGACCCCCCGTGTCCTTGCTGTCTTCTTTTCCTATTTATTTTGTACCACAGCATCTACCACCTATTTCATAGTTTGAGTTACCCCAGGAGTAGACCTGTTGCCAAGAATTCAGGTGTAAGTGGTTTATTGGGGAGGTGCCTCATCGTTATTCTACCCAAGTGGAGAAGAAGCTGGGATATTTACATGCCAACTTCCATTAGTCATTGGCTGTGGGCTGTTTGGGAGTGGAGTATTAATTTCCTGGCACGTCTCCTCAAGGCGGGCAAATGAGCCTTCTACGACTTTGGAAAAAGACCTAAAGCAAAGAGATAAAGATACTGGTCCCTGGAATAGGGATTGACAATATCTGCTACATTATCTGACATACTATCTGGTTTGTTATTTATATAATAGATATGTGATATAAATAATAAACATATTATTTTAATATATATTAACAATATATATTCCCCATTCCAGAAGGTTAACTTTATGAGGACACGTAATTTTGTCTGTTTAGTTCACTGATGATCTTAGAACAGCACCTGACAACTTGGCACATGTTGGTGTTTAATAAATATTTGTTGAATGAATGAATGACCTAAAACAGAGATTTTAAGCTGGGAGTCATGTCCCATTCAACAGGTTGTAAAATTAGTTTAATGATTCCTGAACAGCTTTCGAGAGAGAGAAAAATAAAAAATATCAGAGTATATTGCAGGTGGTAAGGGTAAATACTATTTTATAAAATACTTCACTTCAGTTATTTACTATACATTTTATAAGTATTAAATTAACTTAAAATACATAAATTAAACAGGTAGTCCCTGGGTAACAGATGACCCGACTTATGGTGTTATGTACTTATAAGTGGGCTCCCAGGGCTCCTCATAAGGATAATTTATAATTAAAAAAGTAAGTTAATAATCTGGGAACTAGTTTCTTCTGCACACGTAAACAAACCTGCATGGATAAGAGGGTCGTTGGCGCAGCACCTTTACGCTCATGGCTGGTCACTGTCTACATGGTCACTCATGCACAGCATCACCTTCGTTTTAACCTTTTTATTCAATTTTGTAAGTCCGTGTTTACCCTTATGAATGCACCTCTGATGTGAAAGTCCACGGCAAGTCTAGGTGAGCCTGCAGCGAAGAGAAAAGTGATTACAATGGAAATGAAAGGAGAAATGGTTGAGCATTGGGAGAAAGACCAGATGCCCTCATTCACTGGGAAAGCACCGAGCTTCAGTTGTTCAACTATCAGAACAATTATGAAAGATAAAGTGAGAATAATAGAACATGTGAAAGTCAGTGCTCCAATGAAAGTATCAATTACCACTAAGCAGAGTAGGGGATTAATTACTGAAATGGAAATGTTATTATAGGTTTGGTTAGAAGATCTAAATAAGTATTCCTACTAAATAACATTCCTATTGGCCTAGTGTTGATGCAACATATGGTGAGGGTTAAGCTTTAATATTCTGTTTTGAAATTTCTCCTATCTAAACTTTTTCTATGGGTTTGTTTTTATGTTTTGTTTGTTTGAATTAAAAGAAAGGACACAATAGTTTCTGTAGCTTATTATTACAGTATAGAGGTATTATTATTACAGTATTACACTATATTATTATTACCACATATGAGCCATTATAATAATATCATTATTATTATTATTTTTATTATTGGATATGTGTGGTCTATCAAGGATCTGAATTACATACACATCTGACCTAAGGACGTTCTCAGGAACATATCTCATCTGTAACCCAGAGACTGCCTGTATTTATATTGAGTCCTGGAGTAAATGTGTTTTTCAAGCCACACTGTGGTACTTGACAATCTCTAATGAATTTGCTCCTTTTAGAGGATGGGAGATCAAGACCCAGAGAAGTGAAGGCTGTTCCCAGGTTGCAGAACTGGGACCAGGCAAAGCAGGCCCCACGGTATTACAGCTTTTCTATGAGTCTCCTAACTGTCAGATATTGGCCTCCAGCAAGGTCTCCCTCTGAGCCAAAGGAAACCAGATACTTTGTACACAACTGAAAGGCCAAGTTGCAAACCTGTGAGGATCTGGAGTTCTGTGGGTGGCTGAGAGACTGGCCTGGTTACCAAATGGCTTCGGGAACAGCATCTACTTGCCAGTTTACCTGCATTCTGTGCGTCAAGGTTGAGCTTGCTTTGCTACCTGCATCTCAGCATGCAACACAGTCTCCCTAGGACTGGCCTGGTCCTGAACACAGTCAGAAAAAAAATTGACATGAGGGGGTCCTGTTAAAAGAGATTTTCTTAAGCATTATCTTTATTATTGTTTAATTCCTTTTTTTTTTTTTT